>JAECUM010003977.1:0-42896 GCA_016617855.1 Megalonaias nervosa | reverse complement strand
CCAGGAAGGATAGCCGCTGGCTTCTTGTTTTAGTTTCAAAAAGGCATTCACGTAGTCTGCGAAAATGTCTTTCTGAGTCTCGTCGCCCTTGTGGTATTTTACTGTCTTGGGAAAGTGGTAAATTTCGTACACTTCTAACAGTTGGTATCCCAGGTCCAGAGCTTTAAACAATTCCACGCTGACCCACGTTCCCGTCAAGGCGCGTTCTTCCTGGGTGTGCTGACAAGGTCGGTCTTGGTTGCACGTTTCGGCACAAGTACGGCACAAAGGAAACATTAGTTTATCTTGGCAATGATGTGGTAAAACGGGATGGTATAAGTTCGTGGGAGGCAAGCCTTTGCACTTGATCAATCCTTCGTATTGTCGAATGTTGTCCACGTCGATGTGTTCCGTCAGCAATTGCGTGTGCCCTGCGGAAAAGTGACAATATCTGCACACGTATGGATACAGAGAACACACGTCCAAGTATTTGATTTCTTCTCCTTTCTCCTCGTCGGCTTGGTACAGCAAACAGGTGGCATTCGTCCGTCCTCCGTACAAACTGTCCCGTGGGTTCAGTGGGTCCACCAGCTTGTAACTTTCCACGATGCGCTTAAACTCGGGATCGGTTTTCAAACGGTGATCGTACTCGTGTTCCCACATTTCTACCATTTGGTATCCTTGCTGTTCTAACTTCAATCGTCGCTGACAAGTAACCTCGTACAAGTCTTCCATGGTCCGTTGTAAAAGCTGTTTTTAGTGTCACATTGAGGGTAGCAGATGGGACATCCGTGAAATAAGCACCCGTTAAACTCGTACACGATCTGAGGGTTATCTAAGTCCCAGCCATTCACCGAATACCTTCCGATGGTCTTTTCGCCTCCTCCGTTGCGGGCATGTTGGATCCATTTGTCTTACTTGTCGCACAAGTAATGTAGGCAGCGTAGGGCTTTGACCGAGTATTGACGTTTGACAAAATTGGTCGTTTGAGGGCTTATGACAGCTAGGGTGTTTTCGGGCATGAATCGTTGACGGTACACTAAGGAACACGCTTTGGCAATGATGCAGGCTTCTTTCAAAGGATCGATCCCGCCGTGTTCCATGAACTGTTCTCGAAATATTCCACAGCAACACCGTAAAATGTCCACGTCGGAACGACAATATTTTAACATTTCTTCCTGAAAGTCGAAGGGGTCCGAGGCGTGAGCGTGGTATCAAGCGTAGAAAGCTTCTCATTGATCGGTACGCATGTTGTCTGGGTCGTAGTAGTGAGTCTCAGGTAAATGGGGCAGAACGGCGTGTTGATTGGCTTCGGTATTGAAAAAGTGCGGAAATAGCCTTTGGCCGTTTCTGTCATTCCAAACGTTTTAGGCATTCGGCTCAAAGGCATGGCCAAGTAACTCATCGAATCTTTAAACTGCACTTGTCCCACTTGCATGGAAATGATTTTGGCTCCGTTCGAAGTCACTTTAGGACGTTCGGTACTTTGTTCCGTATAGTATCTGAGAAGAAACTGTCCATCGTATCCCGAGAAATTGTGAGCCATCACCGTGGCATAGCGATGGCAATCTCCGTAATGTTCAATGTCCTCTTGACTCCACGTCTCGTCGATAGGGTCTAAGATCCATTGGGCGAAATCGGCTAGCGTGTTCGGTCCACGAAAATTTTTTTCACGTCCTCCAGGAATCTTGCTGCAATGAGGGCAATGACTAAAGATAGGCTCTTGGATGCACTTCTCGCACGCTCGGTGAGCCACGCAGAAATTAGCAATGTGAATGCCAGTCTCTTGCATGCATTCGAAATCGAAAAAGATGAAACTGCCTTTCTCCTGGTCATCTTCTTCCTCATCCTTTTTGGAATGGTATTTTTGAATGTAGCATTCGTGTTCCAAGTCCACGATTTGGCGACAGATGTGACATCGCTTCTTTCCTGAACATACGTGCGCTTTGGCACAATTGGTACATATGCCTTGTCCAAATGTAGGGCACAATTTCAGTAGTTGACAAGCACTTTGCCGCTGTGAGCCTTGCGTCTTCAGATGTTGTTGGTAACAGGCAGGGCTGACAAACGTGCGCTGACAAGCAGAGCAATGCACTCGTTCTTGTGATTCGTCAAGACAGGGTTTAGAGGCTAAACATCCCTTACATTTTGATCTGCAATGCTTGTGTTGCTCTCGATTGTTATAGCCATAGTCACATTTCTCACAGTAATAACGGTATCCCAGGAATCTAGTGATACTGGTAATGGCATCGAAATGTTCATCGTGATGATAGACGCGAATGTATTTTCCGTCTTTGAAATCTTTGCCTCGAAACAACAGAGGTCCGCGCACTTCTTGAGGGTGCACTTTCAAGGTGTAGCGTGGAGCCAAGACGTCTTGCAATTTTTGCATTTCAGGAATGCCACAGGGTGTGTCTTTGGATATCCCCGCTTGCCTTAACATGAGTTCTGCTTCTCTTCGTTGTTTGGTTCGGTCCGATCGTCGAATAGTTTTTCAGGCTCTTTTCCATTCTGTCATGTCGTTCTTGTCGGCATACGTTCGTCCCACCACGATGGCACGGGCTAAGCACATCTGGTCTTGAGTGTTGTTAATTTGAACGATGCTGCGCTTGATGCTGCGAAGGTCGTCTACCAATAACACCTTTTTTGCGTTGTCCTGTCCCTTGGGGAAGAGACAAGTGGGTCATGAACAGTGTCGCTTTTCCGTCGGTGATGTGAAACTTGTCGTTGGATTGTTGCACGTGTTGAATATTGTCGATGGCTTTGGAAGATGTCAATTCTGCTGCGCTTCTAAACTCGATCCAAGCGGGTGATTTCAAGCTGTCGTGATGAATGGAGAGTCTCATGACATCGTCTTCTTTGCATTGGCATCGTCGTTTCAGTGCGGTTAACAAAGTATCCCACACATCGGTGATGAACCCCTCTGCTTTTTCCAGCGGTACGTCTGACTTGAAATCTTTAAACTTCACCGTGTACGTGTAGGCCGTAGTTCTAAATTTTCTAGAGGAGCGTTTTTCCGTCTCTCGAATGTGGTAATACTTTTCGGGTGATACTGGTGGACTTTGGTTTGGAATAGGCTCTCTCGGTCTGGTCGCAGACGTGGAAGGTGTTGGTTCAGGTTCGCTCATGTCTTCGATTTGAGCGAACACTTCTTTTCGTGTCTGAGGCGATACGTCACGTCGCTGCCTCTTACTTTCTTCTCTCTCGCTGAAATCGTGCGATCGTTCATCTTAATTGCTGATTCAGAAATGATTTAACCAAGTTCGTTCTCTCTGTAGATATACCCCTCTCTATCTCTTGTTGTGACAATGACTTGGTATATTTCACAAGGGCAAGTGAAAGTCCAACAGTTAGGAACCCCTGGCTGACTTATGCGAACGACAATGGTGCGTCTTAAACACCTCATGCATCTTGACGACCCTTCGATTCAAACCCTACAACGAAAGAAAAAGTTGCAAGAAAAAACCCAGACAGTTGGTGTCATCAAGAGAACTAGAGATGGTACTGTGCCGGTAGGACACGTACGTACTCCAGAAAACCACGCTACTCGACTACGATGTCTCATTCTCTCTGTCGCTTCTACTTTGCCGTTGACTACGATGTCTACCAACCCTGATTTAACACACGTTTTTCTTCATTTGATATTTTAAAAAGAATACTAAACTCATTTTTAAAAGAACTACCCTTATTCGACTGCAGCGACGACGTCTCCTCCTGCTCTTCCCACTGTTGCTGCACCTACAAAGGTGATCTTTCCTAAGACCAAAGTATGAGACAGAGCAAGTAAGTTGTGAAGTTGAGCGGAGGTGTCTAAACAACAACTGTCAAGCCCCTATGTTCCACTTCTGTTTGTCATAATAACTTGCGATACTTCACATTTTCTAAAGTGGACATGTTTACAAGCCGTACAAAAGTTATGTGACTCTGGCTTTTGACACTTGCACAGAATCTTCACTTCATAAGTGTCACGAGAAAAATATCTATCCAGTTTTTACCATTTTCAAAAACACGCACACACTTGCAACTTGACCTGAAAATCTGTATTTCTTTATTTGTGGATATCCCGCTGACCCGTCCCAGCGGATAGAGCTGATTAAGAAAGAACTGTAGGAATTTCCCCTCATTTTTTATATAGAAATATCAAAGCATTGATGTGTATTTTCCCTGTTCACCCATTATTAGTGTTTAGGTATGTTCCGTAAAGACACAAACAATTTTGAACAAGATTAATTTTGAATTAAGGTTTCTCTCTGTTTATACATTTTTCAAGTTGTTGGTGCATGACAGATTACATCCAAAATACCTTCTCAAAGTGAGAAGCATTTCTACACATGGCATTGCCTTCATTAAATTCGGTTTTGTTGGTTAGTCATCGTTATTCTTTAATTCTATTTTTTTGATGTATTTCTTTTTTCTTTTTTATAGAAGATGTAAGATTGTTTATTGTTGTAACGGAATTTATGTTGTTTAGTCTGTTGCTGCAAAAGAAATATCTATAGCAAAGTGCTTAAGTTTGTCCAGTTTATTTCAGGCTCTACAAAAGGTACCAAGTTTGTCTTGCAAGGGGATTGAAACTTTAAGTTAGGCGGACGTGAAGGAAAACATACCTTTGTTAGTACAGTTTGCTGTCTTTGTGTTCATTCTAATCATGCTTGCCTTATATCTTTGTGTTTTAGAGATCTTATTTCTTCTGATGTAAATACATGCATCAATGGACAGGACAGCTTGGGTTATCATCCTTGAGGTTCACTGTACTTTATTTACTTCACACAAACCCCAATTTCACTAGTTTGAAAAAAACTACCACTTAGTACTATATCATTTATCTCTCTACCTATGCGAACGTGTGTATGTCAAAATGTCCAAGTGAGAAAATATTTTGTTTTTGGTCAGTTTCAAAACGCGAACAATAATGGTACAGTTAAGTATTTGATGTGGCAAGAAGAAATGTTACGGTACACAATACAGGATTGTAAGTTCACACTCCAGTCCGTCTGCACTGCAATGGTACAAATGCAAGAGCCTAGGCAAAACGATGCGTCAGTCGTTAGAAGTAATTTTATTGGCTACACCTATTTTCTACCACCTTAGCTTCGAATCTCCTTCAGTCGCGCTTCGCACAGTGACGAGATCAGACGTGTTATTCTGCCCCTAACCACTACACTACCTGCCTTGAATTTAGAACCAAACAAAGGCGTCACTCATTGTAAGTGACTTCATTGGCTAACCGATATTTTACACCGCTTTAGCTTCAAATAGGTTTCAGTTGTTATTCGCACAGCGAGAAGATCAGACGTGTTTTTCTCTACATGTCCACTAGTCACTTTACAAACAATAAAACTAATGCACAAACAATCGTACCATGGGTGACTCGTGGAAATTTCAGTCTTATTGCAAAATACATCACGGCATGTTTGGATGTACTATTCTGTGAGAATTTTATATCGACGTTTTTGACAGAATGATTTTAGTAGGCTGTCTCCAATTCATTCTTCTGATATTTTACAATAGTGGGTTTTTCCTATAGGAGCAATTATTTCAGTGAGATGTGTGTTTTTGAAATTTCGTAAGGAAAATATGTCATACAAACGTAAGAATCGTGATATTTTCAAAAGTAGGAATAACATTATCTCTCTCTCTCTCTCTCTCTCTCTCTCTCTCTCTCTCTCTCTCTCTCTCTCTCTCTCTCTCTCTCTCTCTCTCTCTCTCTCTCTCCGTCCTATTAATTTTGATTGAAATCAAATGGCATCTGTTCCCGTTAAAAGATTCCTCCAAAACTGTGATCAGTAGTCACCATAATTACCGTTATTACTGTGAGATATGTGACTATGGCTATAACAATCGAGAGCAACACAAACATTGCAGATCAAAATGTAAGGGATGTTTAGCCTCTAAACCCTGTCTTGACGAATTACAAGAACGAGTGCATTGCTCTGCTTGTCAGCGCACGTTTGTCAGCCCTGCCTGTTACCAACAACATTGAAGACGCAAGGTTCACAGCGGCAAAGTGCTTGTCAACTACTGAAATTGTGCCCTACTTTTGGACAAGGCATACGTACCAATTGTGCCAAGGCGCACGTATGTTCAGGAAAGAAGCGATGTCACATCTGTCGCCAAATCGTGGACTTGGAACACGAATGCTACATTCAGAAATACCATTCCAAAAAGGAAGAGGAAGAAGATGACCAGGAGAAAGGCAGTTTCATCTTTTTCGATTTCGAATGCATGCAAGAGACTGGCATTCACATTGCTAATTTCTGCGTGGCTCACCGAGCGTGCGAGAAGTGCATCCAAGAGCCTATCTTTAGTCATTGCCCTCATTGCAGCAAGATTCCTGGAGGACGTGAAAAAAATTTTCGTGGACCGAACACGCTAGCCGATTTCGCCCAATGGATCTTAGACCCTATCGACGAGACGTGGAGTCAAGAGGACATTGAACATTACGGAGATTGCCATCGCTATGCCACGGTGATGGCTCACAATTTCTCGGGATACGATGGACAGTTTCTTCTCAGATACTATACAGAACAAAGTACCGAACGTCCTAAAGTGACTTCGAACGGAGCCAAAATCATTTCCATGCAAGTGGGACAAGTGCAGTTTAAAGATTCGATGAGTTACTTGGCCATGCCTTTGAGCCGAATGCCTAAAACGTTTGGAATGACAGAAACGGCCAAAGGCTATTTCCGCACTTTTTCAATACCGAAGCCAATCAACACGCCGTTCTGCCCCATTTACCTGAGACTCACTACTACGACCCAGACAACATGCGTACCGATCAATGAGAAGCTTTCTACGCTTGATACCACGCTCACGCCTCGGACCCCTTCGACTTTCAGGAAGAAATGTTAAAATATTGTCGTTCCGACGTGGACATTTTACGGTGTTGCTGTGGAATATTTCGAGAACAGTTCATGGAACACGGCGGGATCGATCCTTTGAAAGAAGCCTGCATCATTGCCAAAGCGTGTTCCTTAGTGTACCGTCAACGATTCATGCCCGAAAACACCCTAGCTGTCATAAGCCCTCAAACGACCAATTTTGTCAAACGTCAATACTCGGTCAAAGCCCTACGCTGCCTACATTACTTGTGCGACAAGTAAGACAAATGGATCCAACATGCCCGCAACGGAGGAGGCGAAAAGACCATCGGAAGGTATTCGGTGAATGGCTGGGACTTAGATAACCCTCAGATCGTGTACGAGTTTAACGGGTGCTTATTTCACGGATGTCCCATCTGCTACCCTCAACGTGGCACTAAAACAGCTTTTACAACGGACCATGGAAGACTTGTACGAGGTTACTTGTCAGCGACGATTGAAGTTAGAACAGCAAGGATACCAAGTGGTAGAAATGTGGGAACACGAGTACGATCACCGTTTGAAAACCGATCCCGAGTTTAAGCGCATCGTGGAAAGTTACAAGCTGGTGGACCCACTGAACCCACGGGACAGTTTGTACGGAGGACGGACGAATGCCACCTGTTTGCTGTACCAAGCCGACGAGGAGAAAGGAGAAGAAATGAAATACTTGGACGTGTGTTCTCTGTATCCATACGTGTGCAGATATTGTCACTTTTCCGCAGGGCACACGCAATTGCTGACGGAACACATCGACGTGGACAACATTCGACAATACGAAGGATTGATCAAGTGCAAAGGCTTGCCTCCCACGAACTTATACCATCCCGTTTTACCACATCATTGCCAAGATAAACTAATGTTTCCTTTGTGCCGTACTTGTGCCGAAACGTGCAACCAAGACCGACCTTGTCAGCACACCCAGGAAGAACGCGCCTTGACGGGAACGTGGGTCAGCGTGGAATTGTTTAAAGCTCTGGACCTGGGATACCAACTGTTAGAAGTGTACGAAATTTACCACTTTCCCAAGACAGTAAAATACCACAAGGGCGACGAGACTCAGAAAGGCATTTTCGCAGACTACGTGAATGCCTTTTTGAAACTAAAACAAGAAGCTAGCGGCTATCCTTCCTGGTGCCACACTCCCGAAGACCAAACAAAATTCAAAGAGAAATACTTGGAGCAGGAAGGCATCGCGTTAGACCACATCAAGAAAAACGAAGGAAGGCGATCGTTTGCCAAAGTGATGTTAAATTGTGGGGCAAAATGGCACAACGACCGTGTTTTCCCAAGACGGAGTATTTGACAGAACCTTCCCGCTACTTCCAGATGTTTCACGACAAAACTAAATACATGAAATACGTGGACGTCGTTCGTGAAGACTTGATCTTAGTCAATTACGAAGAAGAACTGGACTTTGTAGAAGCCGACGAATTTGGAAATGTCATCATTGCGGCCTACGTGACAGCCCATGCTCGTTTAAAACTGTAAGAAGCTTTAGAACTGTTAGGAGATCGTGTGCTGTATTTTGACACAGACAGTTGCATCTACATCGATCGTCTGGGTCAGCAGCACTCTAAAATCGAAGGAGACCGTTTAGGAGCCTGGACGGACGAGCATCCCAACGACAAGATTCTAAGTTTTGCAAGTGGAGGTCCCAAACATTACGGCTACGAATACCGGGACAATCAAGGAGAAGTACACACGGAGTGTAAAGTGAAAGGATTATCGCACCAATCGAGTGGTGAACTTTGGCATATTGAAAGAAGCCTTGCAGTCTGAACAGGATGGAAACTTTAAAGTGACCACCAACGAACCGCACAAGATTGTACGTTTATCCACACACCAAATCGTCAGTCGACCCTTGGAAAAAGTTTATCAAATCGTGTACCAGAAGCAAGTTCGGCTTCCCAACCTCTTCACTTTACCGTACGGTCACGCCGATATTGGCCAGCATATAAAAAGGGACAACGTTCAAGACCGATAGTTCATTGTCACTACAAGCGCCAAGCGAGAAAGATGAATACTTTCAAACAGCAAGTATCGAGCGTAAGACTCAAGTCCAACGAGAAACTCGAGTGCGATGCTGTGCCTCACGATCCATCACCAATGCAGTACCACATCTTAGCTGTTTGTTTACTAACGCCATGGCAAACTACGTGCAACCAGTGCGACTTCCAGACCAGAAGACTTTACCTTATGGACATGCTGATATCACCCAGTATAAAAAGGGACGACTTCCAAGAACGACATTTCATTGCGAGGACAAACACCGAGAAAGATGAATCACTCTACGCAGATGAAAAAAGAGAAGGAACAAACATCATTGACCACTTTCACTACCATACCCTCAAAGCAAAGCGCGTCCAAGAAGGAAAAGGATTCAGTAGACCTAAAGGAGTATTTTAGCATACAAATGATTCAGAAAGCGACTTCGAGAAAATTTAGGACGACAACTTACACCTATACGGTGAAATTTAAAGACTTTGCGCCTGACGTTCCAGCCGAGGAAGCAGCAGGTTTCATTACGGACTTATTTGACTCACTGTTAGAGGAACTCAAACGTCAGTGTCAAGTCAAAACTCTAGGTCGTTTGAGCCTATCTATGTATCACGAAAGTTTGAACTCTCCTGTATGACTCGGGTTTAGCACACCTGCAGAATTAACTTCTTCCAAACTATTGAGGGCTATTGCTTCGACGATGCAGACGATGAGAGAAAAATTTGACATCACCGATGGAAAAGTGACCATTCATACGGCATACGTTGTACCTCCATGGGAAGAAGACAATAACCACTATTGATCTGCTTGTCGATAGGTGTACCTAGCATGATGGATATACCAACAGATCTACAGATGAAAGGGTGTACGTGATGGAAAACATCTACGCTGGGACACAAGTAGTAGCTGACCAGATTTAAAAACAACTTGCGTGACTGATGAAAAGAAAAGCACGAATTTTGTCCAGTTGGATCGTTTGTTTCTTGTTTTAGCTTTTTCTCAAAAAATGGACATTAATTGTAGTATGAAAAATGTCATTCTTTTATGAAATGTATATACGTTGTATATGTTTTTTGAAGGCATGAACTTCAATTTTTAAAAGTAGTTTCTAGAACCAAGAAATAGATAACTTGTATGTATTAAATGGACAGTGCTTAAACCAAAGCACAGGCCGTAGAGCCCATGTATATTTTTGAATAAATGTTTGTACCCATGCAATAGACTTTTCTTTTGGAGTTTCTATTCTGTCTGTGAGTCTTTCTTTGTAACATCTCTGTCCCCTTTTCTGTGTGTTTGGATGTGTATTTGTTTGTTTCTGTATGTCTATGTTTGTCCCTATCAATCCTTTGTTCTATAAATACATTTCACCCTATAAATAGTTTTGACCCTATAAACCCCACGACGTTACCCATGTTCAATTTCCATTGACCTCCAGTTGACATTCCCATGTTAAATTCCCATTGTCCCCAAAGTACAAACCACCTCTTTTACCACAGAAGCCTACGTGAGGCTATAAATCTTGAGGCTACGGTACAAACCACCAAATTTAACATAGAAGTCTACGTGAAGCTGTAAATCTTGAGGCTACGGTACAAACGACCAAATTTAACACAGAATTATACGTGAGGCTATAAATTTTGGGACTATAGTGCCTGGACCTTTTTAACATTACGGTCTACGTGGGGCCATATTACCCCCATTTGCTACTCAAATGTGTCTTTGTTGTTGTTGTTGTTGTGGGGCTTAACGCCATTTTTCAGCACACGATAGGCTATACATGGCGGCCAGTATTAATGGTGGAGGAAGAAACCGGGAAATCCCCGGAAAGAACCACCGACCCACGAGAAGCTACTGGCACGCTTTCTCACATATCTACATTCGCCGAATCCTAGATTCGAACCCACGCAGACAGATGTGAGATGGCAGTGATCCGTAACGGAGAGCGCTTTAGACCACTCGGCCACTCGGGCCCCCCAAATGTGTCTTTAATATTTCAGGTAATGCCAGACTGTGTCAAATGAAAAGTCCGAAGAAACAAAAAGAGGATTCAGTAGCGTTTAGAGGGGACGTGCATTCATGGTGATTTTCTCTTGCATTGTTTCAGATTCATTCTTCTAAGCATACATGTGCATCACGCCGTTTCACAGATAGTGCTTGAACGAACCAGTCGACATTTAAGTGGTGAAGGGAATACAAGATTTTACGTTAATTTTGATATTAAGAACTTTCATTTATAATTTGTGCCTTTACTTAACAAAAAGAAAAATACATGCGATTGAAATGTCCGAAAGCTTGTGTGTTGATGAAATAATTATCATATTTTTGTGGTTTGAGATATGATTTCTAAAACTTTACAATGACAATAAATAGGCTGTATAGAAATGTTCACTTTAATGTTATAAATAAGGCGGTGATATTGTTTTCACAGCCTTGAGTATCTTACAAAAGGATATTTATGTACTGATATCATATAGCTCTTACTATATAGGGCTAAACTAAACTTTTCCCCCAATTCTTTCAGCTCCTTAATGTGATGAAATTTATGTTTTTTACTGGCAGATAATAATAACACTGCACAAAGGATGAAAGGGCGACTCAAAATGTCTGTCTTCCGTAGCCTTTTTCTCATGTTTATAATTAGCACACTAATGTCATACTGAACACAGTCACGCAGGCAATAGTATGTCATCAGATGAGACATTATATGTAATATTGGTATTCGGATATGTCTTTACTGGCACGTTTTTCTCGTGCAAGAAGTGTCTCGTATCTGAACACGGAATTTTTTCAATTAAATCTTGCAGTTTTCGATATTGTTACAAGTAATGCCACATCTTAATGCTTCTTACAGGATCTTTATTTCATTTTTTTAAAAATTAACATGGGCAGACATGCCATACAAAATTCACAATATACATCGCCAATGAGAATTTCATCTATTTCTGTCACGTATGGACTGAGCTGTAGCTGTGTAATACGTCTTTCATGCAGAACTACTGATTATGGAATAGAGCAGTCAGTGTGATTTTAAATAATAAACGCATTTTATCCCAAACATCATTTCTTTTCAACACTTTTAATTGGATAAAAATTAAGGATTGCAGTAAATTTAGAATTTAAAATAAACTGTTCTTACTTTTTGAAAGGTTCATTAGCACATGGTGTATAAAACGGTCGAATGAAAATAATGATTTATAGCTAACAGAAGTTAGCATGACATTAAACAAGCACCTAATGTTCCAGCGTTTAAGAAATTATACCTCTGCATACATTTTAATAAGCAATCATGATTTTATAACTGCATAGCTGTGATTTATTTATATGGCAACAGTATGTCAACCTTGTATAATTTGTATTAGCTTCTATTATATTTTTATTCTTTTATACAGTAGATGTTGGTTTATAGATTATGTTCATCTATATTTCTGGCAATTACAGGACCATAATGTAAACGACATGTTACCTAATTATGTACACTTGATAAATTAATAATAATAATAATAATAATAATAATAATAATAATAATAATAATAATGTTATTATTATTATTATTATTATTATTATTATTACCGTTCACACCCATGTTAATGCAAAATGATTCTGTGTTGCGAACTTTTTCTTCAGTATATACAACTATACCTTCTTGATTCACCAATAATATTTGCGTCTCTTTAAGTGATTGATATTGACATTCAAAACAACGTCCTGCATAAGTAGGGTTTTCTTCATCTCAAAGTTAAATTATAGTTTACAATGACAACTTCTCATTTGATACCTCTTTTACCCTTTCGATAGAGCTACTTCCTTGCATTTCACTACCCTCAGTCTTTTATCCAATCTATTTATACATCTCTCTTTCTGTTCAATAGTCTTCATTATTTTCTAGGCTTGCTCACGTTTTGAGCTTCTACCGCCCATGGAGAGAAAAGAAAGCGTCGAACTCCACATGTTCTGCCTATTTATTGATTCATTCAGTTTTCTTCAACCTGGAAGTGAAATGGTTAAATCGATGCCATGCCAAGGAAAGATATACAAAACCCGATGTGAAATAATTACCTTGTACATGTTAAACTGTTGGTACTCTATTTGAATTTAAGACAATTCATAAATGAAGACATTCTCAATGTAGATAGATAACTTGTCTTTAAAATCAGAGTAAACCGGACATATAGTGTTGTCTGTCATTTTCGTGGAAGATTGGTCTGACAGTGAAACTGCAGGAGAAATTGATAATAGAAGAGTATAATCACTAGAGGAATACAATGTTGTAAACCTAGAAACATGGGTAAAATTCGTGGACCTGCACATTTCAAGAGATTTTAATTACAAAATCGCTTAAAATGGAAAAAGAGTCGCATATAGTTCCATTTTCTCTTCTTTAATTATAATCTCTTTAATCTTGGTCTTTTTCGGTACGGCAAAATAGGATGCATAGTACCTGAAGGTTTCTGGAAAAAAGAGAAGAAATCGAATACTCTCATGATATAATTCAATCTCCCATGAAGTAACAATTTAATGAGTCAGATTAAATGTGTACTGTGGATTAATTATATCGATTGTGAAATCGACGCAATCACAATCGCAGTGATTACCATTGTTGGTTATAGATAAATAAATACTAATATTTAATTAATCTGATACATACAATTACAGAACTTTTAACCTGAAAAATCTGGCATCAAATGTTTAAGTTATGCTTAATATATAATATACAAAGATTGAATCATTTAAGGAAGCTTAATTAAAATAATACAAAGCAAATAAATGTTTTACCTACTTTCTTTTTGACTCACGTCAAACCCGTTTTGACTGTGCTCATCTCAGAACACTAAATACGAACTGCACATTTTGCCTCAATTAAGCTGTCTTCGTAGTCAACCGCCTGTCCAAAATAGAGGTTATGATACCTTTGTACTTTACTTGTTTAATAGTTTGCATTTTTCTTTCATTTTCTTTAGCTGGCTTTTTATTTTTCCCTTACACCAGATTTTCGGCAAATATAATTTTCAAAGAACATTATTAACTATTGTCTCGATTTATATATGTGTAGTGTCAGAAAAGAACATCTACCTGAGTACATAATGTGAGTCAACAGGTGACATTGCATCAATTCAATTAGTGGGCAATACAAGAATTCGTTCCCTAGCTTTTCATCCAAGTGAGCGTTATTTGAGTGAGATATTGGAAATTGTATTAATAATTGACGAGTTTAATACTTGAATACACATCTAGCCAACTTCTTAAGTACTCTTTGCAACCTTTTGAAAACCCTAAATAAACAAGCAATGTATCAAAGACTCACTTGGGAATCAAATCATGAATCCTTGTATGTTTTTGGCGATAGGGTATAATTTTTGTCGAATAATTGCTGCAGGTTTGTCATTAGGTTCTAACTTACAAGTGTGTAAATTTGAAGCGAAGCAGTATGTCGCGTTGCATAACACAGACCTTGTGTTAAGCTGCGTGACTTTCGTCCAGTTAAATATAAAGTATTTGGACTAACTAAAATGACAATTTTTCTCCAGTCCTATATCGTCATATATTATAAAAGGACTAAAAGGACCATTCTTCTAGTCCAATATCACCAAGTCTTTTAAAGGGACTAAAATGACATTTTACCCAGTCCAATATTATCAGGTGTTATGGAGGGACTAAAAAGATAATTTTGTCTAGTCCAATATCATCAGGTGTTGTCGAGTGACCATAAGTACTTTTTTTTTAAAACTCTTATATGTGTCGTCACATCAACGTAGGTACTTTCAACCCGATTAAACGTAAAGTTTCGGTTCCGACAAAGGTTTGACAGCGCCATATTTAAATTAAACAATGAAACGTAGTGGTCGTCTTCCATTGATTGAAGTTAGTCAGGAAATTGTGCCTGCGCAATTAACCGTATTTAAGGAACTTTAATGAGAATTGAGGCAAAGAATTATTAATGGGATTTTACCGTTTTTCTTTCGGTTATTCAATCTGTATAATAAAGAAAAACAGTTTCATTTCAAGGTTTGTTTTTGATTAAATTAACAGATGTAAAATATTCTGCTACAATATCTTTCTTTTGTCAAGTAACAATTTCGACTCACTATCTAACCTCATCCTGGTAGTAATGATTTATTTTTCAGGTGGCTCAGATAACGAATCTGCATGTGCATTTTCCCAGAATGTTGACAATTGTTCCCAAATGGATGGACTGATGTGGGGATGATTTGATAAATGAATTGTCATTACTAATCCAGTTTTCTCAGACTTCTGTGTGAGAAGACTGATTAATTTGCGTCCTCGTTTTGTAGTATTTAATCTTCATTATATGCTAATCTTTAGAAAAGGATACAATACAGCAGAAGTACACTATGAAGAAACACAAGGGACACACAAGATTTTATCTACCTATTGCCTTGTTCCATGCTTTGATCTGTTCATTTAAAAATGTTCATTTTTCTGAAAATAGCATATGTCAAGTCCCTTAGCATAAACTGAAAATAATGCATATAATGCCATATTACAATTTTTACAGACGTACTTTAACTGCTTATTTAGATAAAATTTTATTCATCTATTGTTCAAAAGAAAACTTATCAATCGATAACCTGTTGATAAGTGTCGTAGGAATTACACTTGTTTCATTTCTAGCCATCTAACAAAATAACACACATGAAAACAAATAAAGAACATCAATTGGTTTATTAAGCCATCTTACAGTAAATAATAGTGTATTGATTTACTTCAATATTAAAATACTACTCACCATCTGAAGAAATGTAAATAGATGGTATTGTTAAGTTGAATAATATGAAGAAAAAAACCAAAACAAACAACCAAGGTTCGTGTATGGCGTATTCCTGATCTGTCGTTGTTATTGCTAACGTAGTATATTATATGACTTGGTTTTTATATGTATTTGTTGCATTTGTGTTTGCGAAATGTTTGCATAAAATATTAAAATATTTATGTTTTTAAAGTGTCACATATCGTGCTGTTTGTAACGTTTTTTAAAATTCTTTATTCAAGCTATTATAAAAACTAATGAGATATTAAGTTTGTTTTATGATTAATAATAACACTAGTGTAGATCATATTGTTACGAATATGTAATTAAATTGCTTGTGTGTTAGTTTTCAAATTCTTTTTATTTTATTTTTGTTTCATTACATTTTATTGTAATAATTTTCACGGGATTTGACTATTTTCGAAAAATCACTTCTCTGTTTTGACCTGATTTGAACGTAAAAGGTATTACATTATCAGTATTTTTAGCTCACCTTGGTTGAGACGTTTTGTAAACACTTAGCGAAAATGATTGGTCATTATCAAGGTCATGTTCAACCCACGTGTTAGTCTGTTGTAAACAGTTTCATTTTTAAATTCATTTCCAGTGTGGGAATCTGATTCTTAGATAGGGCTATTCTAGCGTACGTGATAATTGGCTTCTTTTTTTTTTACTGCGCTGTTAAAATTAGTGAGCACGTAACCCGTCACGTGAGCCACCATGTGATCTAAAATCGAGGCTTAAAACAGCCATTTGTTATTAGACCCAGACAGTCGTAAAATATACCTTTAGGCCGAATGTATTCTTGTTGTTGTCATTTAATCTGAGTTTATTATTTAAAATAATTTATTCACCCTGGAAAATACTCGTCTTTTTTATAAAATTTCTGGGACAAAGATATTCAGTGGAAATTTATTCTGGAATTCTAAGCAGAACATTATAAATTGTGCTTCAACGAGGAATTGTTGCCATCAGTACAACTACCTCATCTGACGTCATCATCTTCCATATTGGAACTTCATAGAGATTCGAACCTGGATTCAATTAGAACTGTTTAGTGATAGGACTTATCTTTCTCAATTCTAGGATTAATTTTTGGACTGTTTTCACAAACCGTAAGTCCTATTTCATATTTTTTATCTTGTTTTCTAGGGAAATAAATTATTTTGTTAAATTTACAAATCTTGTTGACTTCACTCTTTTCTTTTGTTACTTTTGTACGAGCCTACACGTAACAATATTATTTCTTAAATTAAGCATCTCATCAACGTTAAAGATAATTTATGATTAGCATTAAGATCCCTACAATTTCATGCGTTTTTGTTGTTTTGTCTTTAATCCATCGGCAAGAATATTATCATTACTATTACATGTATTGTGTTGCTTTCTAATCCACTGGCAAAAATATCGGCATTATTATTACATACATTTGTGTTTTTATTCCATCGGAATGAATATCAGCATTATTATCACACGTATTTGTGGGGATTTTTATTCCATCGGCATGAATATTATCGTTAAGCTTAAACGTTTCTTGCAATAACTAGCACAGGTTAAAACTTGATGGAGAGACACGAAAGCTAATATTTGAATTTTAAATGAATAACTTTTTATGTTCAAACTATTTGAAAATCACTGAGAAAATCATCGTCCACCGTAATATATGTGGATAAATATATGAATTTGTACGTAATTTGCATTGCTGTAAAACTAGTTGCTTAGTGATTAGAGCTTTCGATCAGCTAACTAACGGCTTGAATAGTACTCCATTACAAGTACCTGTGGAGTTTCAGCTCTTCTAAGATGTTTACCCTACCCTTGTACGGGCTTAACTCTAAGTACCCGGATAAGAAGTACTTTTCTTCGCCTAACTAAGTTGTTAACGGAAAAATGTCCCTGTTGGTAGGTAAGTCGTACGAACATAATTTATCTTCTGTGCTTAGCAGTTACGTTTGAAAGTATGTTCACTCGGCGAAGACCCAAGTAAATGAATTGAAAGAAAAAATACGTTTCCGTTTATTCATTTAAACTACATCATATATTTGAAGTGACTTACATCAAAAATTAGAAAACATATAAAATCCTTATTGAATAGTGAATGCATATCATTAGCGATATGGCAAACAGAATATGCAGAAAGTGAGGCTATATTACGCATGACAATAGTTGTATTTAATATTCTGTATAATTGATGATGATCAAGGTGATAAAATTTAAAAGAAATTGGGAACTCAGCTTTTAGTATTTCTTTAGAGAACCTAAACCCATGTGCAACATTGACTTTAGTGATGAAATAAAGACATAACAATATTATTAAACGATACACGTAAGCAAGAAACATTAAAATAAGAAACGGTGTACATTGTATATCTAGGTTCTGATTACAGATATCATGCCTTTAGTTACACTGGGCACAATAGGGAACCCGGGTGGCGAAGTGGTCTAAAGCGCTCGCCCCTACTGATCACTGCCATCGCATCTCTGTCCACGTGGGTTCGAGTCTTGGGCTCGGCCAAAGTGGGTATGTGAGAAAGCTGCCAGTAGCTGCCTTTGGGTCGGTGGTTCTTACCTGGGTTTTCCTGAGTTCTTCCTCCACCAGATATAATGGCCCCCATGTATTGCCTATCTTGCTCTGATAAATGGCTTTAAACACCAAAACATCAACAACGGCACCGGGTACACGCAGATTTCGTATAAGTGTGTTTGGATTAAAAATAAAATATTGGAGTGAAACTATGGATATAGGCTCCGTAGACATGCACAAAATTTTCTTATTCTTATCTGTATGTGTTATATATGTAGTTATAGTAGCTCCATGCTAGGAACTTTATGTTTCATTATTCATTTTGCTTGGTAATACGGAGCTTGGATAAAAAGATTTATATGTTTATATAATGAGATCAGTTTACTGTATCATTACATGATAAATTACAAAAATGTGGCAAATAAGATTCCTAAAAGGACGTCACAGAACTGAGATGAGAAGTCCATGCTGACATCATTATCATCTATTGTTTGTTCTAGCAAACAGATATGGTGCAATGAATTAAAGCATCGAGACATACATTATCAGCAAATTAACATCCTGTGATTTCCGACTACTGCTCCCCCCGTCCCCACTCCACAAACACAACCATGATGTGTTATCAAAGCCAAAATGGGCTGCCACTTGCCAATATTAATAATAAATCGCCGGATTTGTTTGGTTAGGGCAAACTCGTGGTGTGAAAATATGATAACAGGCATGTGAGATCATCTAGCCTCCTGGAACTAGTTTCCAAGCTCTTGGTAAAAAACCGACGACAGTGTTGTAATTGAAGCAACCAGACCAAACATTGCTTATGTCTTGGTAGTCTTGAGTACCTGTAAATATTTTAGGGAAAAAAAACGCCCGTCAAAATACTGAAATAGAGCAGCCTACGTAAAATTTGCCAAAGAAAACGTTGCAGCTGTTATTCGCTTGACACTGTTTAAAACACTATTTTGCCATTTATCTAAAGAACATGGATTTTGGAGTGCATGCTGATGAGAAATTATTTGGAATAATGGAAAACAGTATATATATATATATAGCATAGTAGTATATATATATATAAGGCGTATAAGTAAGGCATATATATGGCATATATATATATATATATATATATATATATTTGATGAGAAAGTTAGTGTTAGTTATTAATTGTTTTTCAATTTTGCGTTGTGTTCGGTGACCGCCCAACCATATAATAAATGTTGATGACTGAAATTTGTCCTTTTATAAATTTACAAATTTAGGCCAAGTAAAATATGGAGCTTTATATTCTTGACCACGTAGCATAGCATAATTGACAATATTGGGTGGCGTCGTGTTAAAATATTTTTCCTTGAAGATTTGTAAAATATTTGACTAATTATTTATTTCAGTATGCATAGTATACCTATCAATTAATGGAATACACTTTAAAGAAATGTTAGAATCATTTAACGACCTCGATGTAAAGCAACAATGTTAAGTGCAAAGAATCTTGCAAAAACAGATACGGTCAAAAACAATGTCGCATATGATCAAGATCACAGATTAACTATGCTGAACACGAACAAGGGCAGAATAACAAATATTGTGTAGCATTAATTTATCCCAAAACCGACTGACCTAGAAAATGTTCAGCTTTGCTTCAAATACAAATTTAGTAATATCAATTAAAAGTCATTTCTCGTGTATATTTGCCGCTGTTTAACACTGTTATGGGTATGAAAGTATTAAGTAAATATCCATCTTGTTTAAGACTGGTTCAGTAACAATGTTGGTCAACGAAAATAAAACAAAGATTACTGTACCCACTTTTGGATAACTGATTCTGCAGGCAGTAAAAATGATGATGTACCGCAATTTCATCCTGTCTCCCATTCGCTAATTACTCCAGGTTGATTTTTCAAATAAAGAAAAACGTATGCTACGAGGTTCTATTCATTTCCACTTTAAGAAAATGGGCAAATTCATAACTCTGGTAATGATGTCAATGAAAACAGCAAAAATGCTCACTTTTGTAACTGGTCTCACAATTGCTCCGAAAGGGAAAGAATCGGTTGGGCAAATATTAATGGCCAATATAATAAATAAATGACGCTACTCTAGTATATACCGTTGCTTTCAGTTTAGATTGTGTCTCACAATCCGTGTAAGTACAAAATAATCACATTTTTCTTGAAAAAGAATCGGGAAAAGAAAATTTGGAATGAGGTCGTGTCATGTAAAGGATTACGAGTCAAGATGTATTAAATTACGAATATAAAGCAAATATTGAAAATGATATCGTTGGGCAATATTACGGCTTAATGTTCTAAACTAGAAATAAATCAACAAGAACAACACCAAGAAGGGTACTTAAAGATAAAAGAATACAATTAGGCAAAAATACTATAAAACCGCGATGCAAACGCTTGCGAGTCCGTAGAGTGAAAGAAATTAATTTCTTTTCAACGATCGACTATTCACTATCAGCATCACATCACGGTTTCTAAAAATGAAGGGTAATGAAAATGCTATACACACATAATTCAGAAATGGTTCTGCAACTCTTCAAAATCCAACAATGAATAACATGTTTGGCATGTTCGGATAACAGAACAAAAACTATCCTGACCAATAGGGGACCGATACTCCTGCTCTGTACTGGGAGCAACACAACAACTAAAACGCCTCTTACTTTAACTTAATGATTCGACTTAAACACGTTTTTATATTTTCTGACTTCGATATACTCGTACTTCTGATTATAATAGGTTTTTTATATTTAGTAGACTATTATTTTTTTTATTTACCTTACGGAAGAATAATTTTAAACAAAATAATTGCGAATATTAAATTCGCTCGTTTTATAGATGGCATCGTTTAACTTGCAATTACCTTGTTCTTCATGATCCCATTGGGGATAATAATTAAATACATACTTTGTGAGACTTAGAGCTTAGTGGACGGCTGCTATCTAATAATAAAAATATCAGCTTAAAAAGAGGTTGTTGCCGCCTGCAAGATGCAGATGTATTTAGCCTGCTGATGAACGACTATACCAAAGAAACTAATCAGAAGAAATACTCTATTCTGCTGGATTTGAACAACATATAGAAACGTTTTGGGCAAATGAAGTGTTGCCTGAATAGAACTTAAATACTTTCTTATAGGAATGGATCTTTTTCTACATCTGTTTTGAATGAACTTGAAATTTTGTAATGTATCATTTACTGACTTAGAGTTACCTAACAGCAAAAACGCATACAGGGAACGATGGGAACGGGCTGATTGAATTAATGGCTATTGAGTGACTGATCAGAGACCATGTGCCTAAATACGGTTGGTAACAATTAATTCATAATAAATAAATACGTGTTTATGTTATTGTTCTTTGATTTTATTCCATCCATTCACTCACATTCACCCACGTTGTTTATTGGGTATAAATACAGCGTAACTTTAACGCCATCGTTGTTAGGTGACGTCATCCCTGACAGCGAATATGATGTTCAAGGTTTCAGATCAGTCAAGATAAAAATTAGCTTTTAATCATGAGTTTTATAATAATTGGTATATAAAAAAAATTAATATTCAATTATTGAAGTTGGAAAGGTAATGTTGATTTGGTACTGCTCCCACAATCACTACAACTACTAGTACTACTACTACTATTACTACTACTACAAATGAGGAAGAAATTTGTCATTCTAGAGACCCTCTTCTCAATTCCCGTGCTCCCCAATTTAAGAAGTTCATGCTACAAGATTGCAAGCATATGAACAAGGGTGTCTTAAGGGGGAGGGCATTTGGTGGAGTTTGTCTTGGGGGGCGAGGGGCGCCAAAGTCCACGCTCGTCTGGGGCGCCGTTCCATCCAGTGCAGACTTATGACAACCCTGGATATGAACGTGATTAAACATGTATTATTTGTTGGGGTTTTTTAACCTTGCCAATTACATAAGAGATGATTGATTTGATAATTGATGTAACGTTCAACTGAAGAAGACAAAATAAACATGCCAAAGATCTAGACCTGTTTCGACTGAAGAGTAAGCTTTAGCGAAACAGAATACTTGATGAACATTAGGAACTATATGTTGTTTGTGAAGTGGTTCATGTAGTCTGAGATTCATCTCTTGCCTGCTCTTTATACTACGGCATTAACCCGTGGACTATTTCCTTCAAATCAATAATTAGTAGGGATATGTAGACCTAGTCAGATTGACATGACTGATTATCACGGTACTCCATAAATACGAACTACTATTTTACTCCCATAATATATTAAATCATCTTGATAGTAAAGCGTACTCCACTGAAACATCTCGTGATTGGATAACACACACACACACACACAAACATACACTGAGATGAATCACGAAATACAAAATTGTCATCGACATTGTATCAATGATCTAACAAATACCGTGTAATATTAGTAAAGTAACAATGATATAAATAACTATGCATATACTAGATGCATCGACTGTTTCTTAAAGGGGAGCGTCCGCCTCGGATGCGGGAGGTCGCGGTTTCGAACCCCGGCCTAGTCATACCAAAGACTTATAAAAATGGTACTAGCAGCTGCCTCGCTAGACGCTCAGCATTAAGAGGTTAGTGTTAGGACTGCTAGTCTGTTGTCAGGATAATGTGACTGGGTGGAACATAATGTCACTTGTCTGCGGGGCATCGCTATAAACTCCACACTACAGACGTCATAGCGAATATCAGACTGTGAAAGCTACGTTATAAATCCAAAAACAAACAAACAAACAAAGCACTAGAACGTTGCTACAATGCAGTGTGTAATTAACGCGATGCACATAACTTAATACGATGCATGAAAATATACACGAATCTGTCAATTGATTGCACCGTTGCTATTTCCTGTACCTTTGTTACTTCTTGTAGATTACCATTCCATATTTCTACACACAAATAACAACAAATTTTCTTAACGAGTTCTGACTTTGGTCTAAGCAGCTTAAGGTTGTACTCAGAGCATCATCTATCAATCAAATTGCAGCTGGGAGCACCATCTACCAATAAAATTGCACTTTGGAGCATCATCTTCCAGTCAAATTGCAGCTCGGGGATTTGGTATGTATTAATTTATTCATGTCCTCTACAGCAATTTAATTTGTGTTTGTAGTATAGGAAAGAATATTATATTTTCTCTTATATTTCACACATAAGATTGTTAAGTTCTTTGAAGACGTCCTTAATATATACCATGGTCTACTTAGCAGTATTTTTAAAATCGGATATTGAAACTAACTTAATCGGATATTTAAACAAATTTCTTGAATCACTAAACCAAACAATTACAGCAAAATAAAGACTGGGAGAGTTGCCTGCATTGAAAGAGTCTTTGTAGCATTGGACGTTAGGTGCAAGTTTCGTTTACCAGTCTAAGCAATTCAACTGTGGAGGCTAGATTTGAGAGCGTGTATCTAACCTTATCTGATTAACTCAAAGATATAGCTATATAAACACCAGGGAATCTTTGCTATTTCACTGCACCGAAGAGTTGATTATCAATACAGAGACATCGATGGTCCGAAAATACTTACCACTGTGGGCAACTAAGTAATATTTTCTTGTGTACAGCATTGCTATTTTAGCACCAGTTAGGTATCTCATTATTGTAGAATGTGGATAAATTATTGTAAGTCAATAATAATAATAACAGATATAATAATAGATAATTACTGTTCTTATTATAATTAATTTTTGAAAGACTTGCTGGAATTCGTTTGCCTAGAATCAGCTGATAATTTTAAATAGAAGATCCGGTTTGTTAGAATTTCGTTTTGTAACTCTTTATAATCAAAAGAAGTATCCATCCACGCTGCAAACGTTCCATAAACAAAAAGATTGAAACTTGATGCTGCTTGACTGTGATATTTCCTTAAGTGTTTCATTTAAGATAACGTTTGTTATACACATAGCTGCCAATCAAGTAATAAAGATCCGTCATTAAGGCAATAAACTTTTTCTCATCAAAGTCGGATCAAAATTAACTCCGAAGTTAATTTCTGATAGGTACGGCGTCATCTCAGACTGACAGACATTTATTATTCATTGATATCTGATTGTCTCTGAAAATATAAGAACCCATTCACGTCTCTATTTAAACTCTTTGTATTGCAAGCCTGCATATACAACATTGTCGCCTTGTTTTGTAAATTATTATTATCTAATTGTTGTTTTAAAAAATGCTTTTCAGCAGATGAAAGCACCGTTCCTTGCAAAGCTGAAATTATGACAAGGATGATACTCAAACTTTGTACCCACAAGATCATGATGATAAGATACAGCATTATTAAAGCTAACATTTTTATTCTTCTTGATCTTACATGTATTTAAACTACTCATTGTTGTATAAAATTAACATTTTTCTATGTCACTAGAATTGCCATAACAATTTACTAAATTCGAGATAGATGCACAAAGTTTAGTTTAAGTGGTTGTTTGTGGTTAACTGAACTGATCATTGTTTTCAATTATTTTATCCGCAGAATTATTAAAACTCCATTTTAAAGCACATGTACAGAAAAGCGTAAATTAATGAGTTTAATAAAATGACTTGTCTTGTAGAAAGTATTAAACATGTACAGAATATTCTCATTTACTTACATCTTCAGCATGTTAAATATGTTGAAAGAGCTATCCATAATTAACTGGCTGTCGTGTGCAAAACTACAATCACAATAAGGTCTCCAAAGCGTTTCTTAGTGAGACAGCTACTGTGTAACTGCAGTTTTGGAGATCGTGCTTACAGCTGTCTTTGCCGTTCAATACAGTACCCAAGATAAATAGCCTAGTCTTTTAGTGTGAAATCAATTATGCATTTATCAGAATCAAATGTTCGCTGAAGGAGAAAATTCTTTTGAGAAATTATTGTGGACCCCAACAGCGAATATAAAGGATTAGTTACATGTTTAAATTCATTACCATCTGTAAGAGTAATAAAATACCAGGTGGTGGACATTTTTTCAACCACAAGCAAGAAAATATTACTAGACATCTTCGTAACCGTACGAATAGAGGGATAACTTTAAGCCTTAGGCAATCCCTCTCGTAGGATCCTTTGCTTTGTTTGAGTCTAAGACATTTTGTTTATTTTTTGTGTTATCTTTTGCCATTCTTCTTATCATTTGTCAAAGAGAGCGATTTTTTACAATAATTTTCATTATAAATTCACATTTTAGGTTGGCATAGTCGAATCAAATGCACTACGGCGAAGACCCAAATATCTATAACTTCTAGCAGATTATTATGTCACAGAAACATATGCAGTATATTATTTTTAATTGTATTTGTGCTACTTGGTTCTTTAAAGGCTCCCTGTTGGAATAGTGTCATGTGTGAACACATTGCAATATAATGGCATGTAGGCTGTATGATGCGTCTTCCACTCAACGCTCATTCAAAATTCTAATCCAATTATGTCCATCTTTTGAGCCAATAATTTTTGTCTTCATATATAGTTATATCCTTTTGGACTTTTTATTTTGACGACCTCTTGTAGCTGTAGAAACCAAGTAATTATGCTGGATGAGAACACCATGAATATTGCAGGAGCTATTGTTTTAAATTTTAAATTTACTGCTGACAAGATTTTATTTGAACGAAGAGGTCGTAGGCGAATCCTAAAAGTGTGATGTATCCTGTATTGCCAGTGATGCAGAATGATTGACGAAGGCGTTTAGGTTCGAGATAGTACTACCGTAAATGAGCAAACTGGCTGTTATTGTATTTCATAGTCCAATAGAATAGCAGTCATACTTGTCTCTCTTGTTCTTGGAGATTAGCTGGCCAGTGAAGAATGTTACTTGCAGATCGATAAACATTTTGTCCACAGCAATATAGAAGAAAAATTACATCTATCCATTAAAACAAATTTAATCTTTCACCTACCTTTCATTTGGAAGGAAGCTTTCAAAAATATATAGATCATCACAAACTGTGACAGACAATAAAAGAAATCAGATAAATACGTATCTTCACTGCAATTTTTGATATCATAAGCTTAACTTTCAGTTTCTAAAACAGTTCTTTTTGGTGTGTGACAACGGTGTTATTTTTCTATTGAAGGAATGTCTGATGTTTTGACCGCCTTCTATTTTGAATTAAGGCGCGTAAAAATGATGATGACTGACGACAGATAAATTCGATAGAAGTAGGAAAATGGTTCGACCCTGTCAAGACTTGAATCCTTGGGTCATGGTAATAACTCTCTTGAGATTGTTATCTTCTTCACTACCTGCTCTGTTCCTAAAATACGTTATCAGAGGTTTTAAGAAAAATCAACTTTATATTTTTGACTGTTACGTACAGTTCCTTATGCCTTTATTTTTTGGGATTATATCCGCTCTTAATAATCCGTGAAGAAGTGATTTACATACCCCTCGCGTTCTTCCCTGTCACCAATTGTATAATTTGTACAGGTTGAAAATTGCACAACAAACTCGAGACTGTGTTCACCAAATGTTGACAAGGACTAAGAAGGGATTAGCAATAACATCTCTCGATATGATGTCCCATGTTTGGCATTTAATTGAACGAACAACTTTCTTTCAATTGAGACCCTTCTGTGATTTAAAGTCTTACTCAGGTTTTCATATCCTCCCAGTCAATTAAGCGTTCATTATTTTGAAAACATGTTCCCCTGCAAATTGTATGCCATCCAAAGAGGGCAAAGAAAGCTCCAACCTAAATATTCAAACATTACTGAGAACCGTCAGTAACATTATTTCATTAAATAAGCTAGTAATGCATTTGCCTAGTGGTGAAGGAGACATCGATAACTAAGTTATACAGCTTGAACTGAAATAAATTGAACGACGACACATAAAAGTACTCTAACCGACACAATATATGCCTGCTCATCCAAAATAAATTACTTTTCTTTGGTTATTTATTCTAATAGAATTAATCAATATTACATGTGAATTTTATATCTTTTAATGGCATTTTCAATATGAGATTTCAAAGTGTAAGAAATTTTTAAAATCTCATAAAGATCTAGTTGTCACAAAGATAAACCAAGCTGGTTTTGATTAGTGACTAATGAAAGACAATTATGAGAATGATATATGTATTATGTATTTAATCACATTTTGCCTGTCAGAAATATACGCAACTGTAGTACCATGAGCCATAAGCTCGGGCGTGTTTTAGTGCAAATTATCCATGTATGAATAGACCTGGTTAAACATTAGAACGACTTTATGGAATCACATACTAACCAAGTCCCTACATATGTCTATCTACGACGAGAATACTTCGGACAAAGTTTACACGCTTCTCGTCGTTTACTATATACAAAATACTTAATTCAACCAAACTTGTGGATTCAGATGAAAATAGGATTTTAACCTGAAACAGACTATATTAAATCTGATAGCATTATATTATTTGAAATTGTCTGATCCAATGGAATTTAGGATGTCTACATATCTGACGTAAGAAGCAACTCTTCCAAAGAGGAATGACATCAAGAGAAGAGCGTATACAGTTATCACATATCTCTACAGCTGAAATATTGCTATCGCGAGGAAGACACTACTTGACAAGGCTATGGGCGGAAGACACGAGCTAAGTGTGCTTCTACCGCCAGCACTTTGCACCTAGCAAAACAAGTCGGTTTACCATGTGAGTAAAATTAACCATGTCATAATCATTCAACAGAACTAAAACATACACCATGGGTAATGATGTACCCGACAACGGGACCAACAATATATTCACATTAAAACACTATACTGAGGCAACATTGTGCGTACAATTCCGAAACACTAGCGCCATCAGTGCCAAAAATATCGACTTTAAAATTATATGAATTATTACATGTTCTCGCTGCTTTTGTTTTTCTTCTTAATTCTTTCTTAAAGAAAATAAATAAATAAATGAATAAATAAATAAATAAATAAATAAATAAATACTGAATCAAACATTTTAATCAACCTCAGTTTGAATATTAGTTCAAAAATGGAATAGAAATCCAAATGAAACTGCAATCTACGATTTTAATATCGGGCTTTATTTTGGCCAAGATTTCAAAATAGAGTGTCAGAACTTGTTTTCCGTCCGGAACCGCTTAATTATTCTGGCATTGTTCCTATAGCAGATAAAAAGAAAACTTATATAGCGGTTTGTTATACGTTCCTTTGCAGTTCCTATTGTCGTTCAATAAGAGGCTAAAGCAGATGAGCTAGGCAGGCTAACACACTGAACAGCCTGTTTTCACAATACGAAAGTTTAATTTGATAGGACAGGTTTAAAGCTTCAAACATGTGTATTTGTTTTTACAAAACATGCAATATAATTTATACTATTCTGTAATGTTGCAAGACAATCGAAAATTTGATACGGATACTAGCCGCTCAAGTATTGAACTGATCTGAAGAAAAAATTGATTTGCATAAAATTTATTTATGAAAATATTTAGTAAATGTGGCAGCTATATTTAAGTATCTCTTCAACAACGGATAAGAATAAGCGAAATGCATACATACACTGACTTAGGTTTTTGTTTGCTTCTGAAAGAGTGCTGCAGAAGGTTTCTAGCACTCCATGTCCCTTGATGTAGTTTCATTTTAATCATGAAAATGTCAAGAACTGTAATTGAAAGATATTTTAACTATTTTGAGGAACCGTGTTCTCGCGATATATTATGAGGAAGCCATGACATCAGGTAATTTTACTAATGTACTCGAAAGACTGTAGACTGGGTTTCACGTTGTGCATACTGTCAACATTCAATTCTTCAATTTTAATTATACACATGCAACCAAACTAGCGAAAAAAATTGGAGCGTCACTATCTCAATGTTTATAGGTTACTGCATTTGTATGGGAAAATATGAACGAGTTTTTCGGATGATATACTGCAGGACCTTGGGAGTGCAATATATCCATCCGACAAAACGAGTTCATAGTTTCCCATACAAATGCAGTAACCTTTTTATTATATACTCAATTTCTTATTCTACCTAAGTCTTAATTATATAAACAAAAATACATTTCAAGAAACAAAGTAACTGAATTTATGCTGTATTCCAAACAAAATACACAAGCGCAGATTCATCAGTACACAAGGATAGCATTATTAATGCGCACATAACTCCTCCCAGATAAATTTGGACTTAGTCGCGCGCTCGACAGCAATTTGGAAAGAAGATGGCGTTTGGGTCTACTTAAAATTGAAATTTAGAATTATATTGTGAATGAAATCGCACTATACCATATGGTATGGAATGAATAGATTTGGGTATTATTTTGTCGATTCTACGAAATTTTGTGATTATAGACTGGATTTATCTGAGTCAATTCTACATGAAGTACATCGGATTTCAGCAGCGGAGCAGCGTGTTGACATCTGCAAGTGTGTTTCTGTTCTGTCTTTGAATGTTTGAAATCATAATGTGTGAAAAATATGAATTCTTTCAATTGTAATTATCAAAAAGACGCTATGGAAAATAATGTTCATTTCATTTGGAGTGCAGTAAGGAGGATGTAATTGTACCTGGAATGTAGTCGAAATTACATTACAATTTCGAAATGTGTAATCAAGCTTTAGAGCCCATGACATGGCGCATGTAATTCGGATTTGCAGAAATAAGAAAGCACATTTTGAGGAAATTCATGCTGTAAAACTATAAGTATATTTTTTGCTATTCTTATTACCAGCTAAAGAAGACAGTTTATGTCTTGTCACTTGCATGTGATTTGTAGGGACCCTGTCTGGAGTTGATCACTAGCCTAAATCCGCAACATTGTATCAAAAATGTTAACGCGGAATGAGGCAACGCAGCTGGTATGTGGCAGTCCACGAAACATCTGCTTTAATTCATTCAGAAACAAATTTAATCAACCTAAACATAAAGTGTCTACTACATGAGTGTACATGATTTGTTTGCAAAGTAGTTCCTAATACACTATTGGGCACACGTGTCGTATACGTGAGTGCAATATGAAGTGAGCGTGAGTGCAATATCGTAAAATATTGCACGATTCTGACATTGTAAAAATAATGGAGACAAAAATGAGCATATAATAAGTATATACTACTGTATAATACCGGTCAGCAGGATGTGTCAAATACCATAATGCGAAAAGCATGGTTATAAATTCATTGCAGAAAAATGTTTTCTTGAAGGCTTTTCCTCACTGTCGAAGTATATATTTGTAAACGGGGAATATATCTTGAAGATAATTGCCAAATAAGAGGAACGGTATTGTGGTTTGAAAATAAACCATGAACGTTTTGCACACACACACACACACACACACACACACACACACACACACACACACATATATATATATATATATATATATATATATATATATAGCAGGAAGAGAAGAGTATATATATATATTATATATATATATATATATATATATATATATATAGTATATATATATATATAAGTATATATATATATATATATATCTGACAAAGGTAATTCTTATGTATAATTCAATCTTTAGTTTTTTAATTTTCATTCCAGAGCCATCAAAACACTGCTCTATAATCGATCTTTAGTAAAATTTTGATCTTTTTGTGCTTAAAGAAGCGCTTTATTTTGGGCTAATCTCCGCGTTCTTTGACCTTTCAAGATATTTGTAAAGTTAAGAAATCAAAGTGCATTGTAGATTTAATCAATGATTAGTTTTAATTGTTCTCTTGGAAGACTAAAACGAATTATTTGAAGTGTCTAGATCGCCTATAATGATGAGTGACCTCATCTAAGTTAAAAATCGAAATAATAGTCAATTCACGTTACAGAAAAATACGGACAAAAAAAAAATAAATATTCTGGCTGGCAACAGTCAAACGTATGTTGCGATTGTAGGTGTAAGGGTTAAAGATAAAACATCCACACATTTACTGGAAATTAAAAAATGAGAAATGCAGAAGAGTCCTAAAAGTTTGTGCTAAAACAAGAATGACGTGATTAAAACCGATGACATTCTAGCTAGAATATTCAAAAGCACCCGTTTCCTACAGATAGGTAGATTTTTCAACAGCTACAGCGGAAAAATATTGTTTTGTAAACTTTAAAAGGGAGACGACCTTTCGAATTTTAGATTTAACAAAGTATAAAAATGCTGAATTAAAAGTCTTTCTTTCTTTCGCATAAAAATGTAGAGACCAGCAGAATATGCATTAACCGTTAACTTTCCCAAACTTTTGGTTACAGCATATAACCTTGAGCTTAATTTAAAATTAACGAGTCTTATAAATAAGTAGTTCCATGATATCTTGTTTTATTTTGCTTTGAACGAAATTAGACTTTCTAGATTTCAAAATTCCAGTTACCTTTGTAGGTCAATTAGCTCTGTCTGTCTGTTTGTCTCTCTCTCTCTCTCTCTCTCTCAATATATATATATATATATATATATATATATATATATATATATATATATATATATATATATATAGTAATTATATATAAGCGGCGGCAACCCAAAGTGCTAATCAAACAAAACGGATTGACCTACTAAAAGATGGAAAAAGGAAAAGGTTGATAGGATACCATTTATCCTGACCTACCATCCAGACAACCCCAAAGTAGGTAAAATCATCGCGAAACACTGGCCCATCGTGGAATCGTCGGACGCACTAAAGTTAATCCTTCCGAACAAACCTGTAGTAGCCTACCGGAGACCAAAAAACCTCAAGGACATCCTAGTCAGCGCGAAGCTAACGCCAATCACTAATCAAGACCACCCTAGTCAATCTGGCCCCTGTGGCGATAGAAGATTAAATCCTGTCAACATATGATAGAGACCAGGACATTTTCTAGCACAGTGACTAGAGAAAAACTAAACATACATTGTCCAAACAAAATGTGCAAAACAGAGAATGTAATTTATCTCATCACATGTAAGATCTGTAGCCTTCAGTATGTCGGAGAAACTGAAAAGCTACACAAAAGAATCAACCTTCATAGATCTGATTGGATGACAAAGAAGTTGTACAGAAGCCCGGTCGCAGAACACTTCTCCTCCCCTGGCCACACTTTCAGTGATATAACACTTATCGCAATTGCTAACAACCCCAACTGGAGTTCCGAAACCAGGAAGGAAAAGAAATCTTACTGGATACGCCGCCTTAGAACATTGAAACCAAGCGGTTTAAACCAAGAAGACTAGAAAAAGACAGCCATGCACAAATAAAACTATCTTTTGCAGCCGACACATTTTACTTTTGAAAAATTCTCCAGATTTGCTTAATAGCCTACAATTACTACTATAACAATGAAATATCCGGGATGTAATTTGCGCTTACATAAATGTACACATAATACCAGATTTCGTTATGGCTCATCGATTTCTCATCATCATCATCATTAGTCCCGTAGTCTGGTAGACCGTTGGGGCACCACACAAGACCGAAAAATCAGCTTCCTCCATTCCTCTCGAGTTTCCGTCTTTCTTATTGAGTCGCTGAATGTCAAGCCTGTCCACTCTCGAATGTTGTCTTCCCACCTCTTTCTCTGCCTGCCTCTCTTTCTTCTTCCTTGTACAGTGCCTTGCAGGATTGTCTTGGCAAGTCCTGATGATCGTGAGACATGCCCATACCACTGCAGTTTACGTTTCTTCACTGTGCTCAGGAGGTCTTCGTGAGGCCCAATAGCTTGTCTGATCCTTAGCCGTGTTTCTCCATTGGTGACACGATCTTTGCATGAGACGCCGAGGATCTTTCGGAAGCATCTCATCTCTGTGGCTTGTATCATTTTCTCTAAGTCAGCTGTTATGGTCCATGATTCACAGGCGTAGAGAAATATGGAGATAACCAGTGAGTGCATCAGTCTGACCTTTGAACTGAGTGCGATGTTCTTGTCGTTCCAGATGGGCTTCAGTTTTGTCAGCGCTGCTGTTGTCTGCGCAATCCTGGAGAGTTCTTCAGGCTTTGATCCTTCATCTGTTACAATTCCCCCAAATACCTGAAGCTGTGAACTGTTTCTAGCTTCTTACCTTGGACCCTGATGTCAGTACTGATACCCTTGGTGTTGTTGGTCATCAGTTTGGTCTTCTCTGCACTGATTTCCATGCCGTAGGCTGCGGAGGTTTTGTCGAGGCTCTCTCCTAAGCTAGCTATTTCTTGTTCATTTCCTGCTAGTTCATCAATGTCGTCGGCAAAACGTAAGTTGGTGACTGTTCTGCCTCCGATGCTGACTGTCCCTTCATGCTTTTCAACCGCGTGAGCCATGATTCTCTCCAGAAAGATGTTGAATAGTGTGGGAGAGAGCAGACAGCCATGTCTGACTCCGACTGTTGTTCTGAACCAGTCCCCTATGCTGCCGTTGAAGTATACTGCACTGGTGGCCTTGTCATGCAGGTGCTCTATTACTGTGATGAGGTTGGCATTGATGTTGTACAGTCTCATGGTCGCCCACAAGGCTGCATGCCATACACTGTCAAATGCCTTCTTGAAATCCACAAAGACGTGGTACAGATCTTGCTGGTGTTGGAGGTACTTCTCACACAATATCCTGAGGCTGAAGATCTGCTCTCTCTGATCTAGATCGATTTCTAGGTTAATACAAATAATTTCCAGTATCCGCAACAAGTTGATATAAACTAGTTGAAACATAATACATTTGGAGGTTTAATTCCTGTAAAAACAGCCATGTAAAGTTTTGCAAACACTACGGTTTTTCTGTTTTATTTGTTTGTCTTGTCTATGTTTTGTATATGGCTTTGAAAGAGACTCATTAAGAGTCGAAAGCTCTCAGGCTATTTAGATACTAGTTTTACACTGTTCGTTGTCAGTTTATTTCATTTATCTTAATCAATCCCTGACATACGTGATCCCTTGTTGGATCCAGTGCACTTGAAAGGACTGTTATTCGCCATATGATTTGTATTCTTTATATATATATATATATATATATATATATATATATATATATATATATATATATATAGTTATATATATATATATATATATATATATATATATATATATATTGTTACGTGTCTAGGCTCGTACAAAGTAACAAGAAAAGAGTGAAGCCAACAAGCTTTGTAAAACTTAACAAATAATTTATTTCCCTAGAAAAAAAAACAGGGTAAAAATGAGAAAAAGGACTTACGGCTTATGAATCAAATCAAAAAATTAATCCAAGAATTAAAAATATAAGTCCTTTCAATAATAAGTCCTAAATGAATCACAGTTCGAATCCCGATGAAATTCCAAGATGGAAGGCGATGACGTCTTCGATAACCTTGAAAGCGTTGCCGTGTCAACAGTTTCTTGTTGAATCACAAAGAATAATTTCAATAAATGTCTTTGTCCAAGAATTCTGATGAGGAGCACTTAAATGTATGTTTTCCAGAGAAATGAATCACTTATTCTGTAAAATAATTTTTTTTAACTCAAATTGGTCACAACTAAACACGTTTGAGGTTCAAAGGTTTAAACACAACTGGCAATTTTTTAAGAAAACGATTATACAGTAAATTAAGACGTAAAACAGATTCCCGGATGGGGTCACGTGATCACCTCTCTACAGAACAACGTTACATGACAATTATCATGTACTCTAGTATAGCCTAAGCTAAAGTCAATGATTTTCACTCTAGAAATGAATAAAAGAAAAAGTTGTTTTCACCAAAACTTGACACTGGGACTGTATCTAGGTCAGCAAAAGATAAAATGTTTCAAACTACCGGCTGTTTATCAGGTCAAACAGAACTAAATTGAATATCCGAAAAAAATATCAAATCCAGTAGAAAAAATCATCATTACAATAACATGTAATGGAATAAAATAAAATAAAAAAATTAAAATACACACATACATACACACACACACACACACATATATATATATATATATATATATATATATATATATATATATATATATATATATATATATATATATATATATATATATATATATATATATAATATTATTCTGTGTGTAAGAGTGTGTGTGCGGAGAAAGAATATTTTCTACACATTTATTTAATCTTTAATTCATAACCTACTGAGAGTCGACCCCGAATCTGTAGGTTATGGAACCAATCGCCTTGCCCGCATCCAACAACCCCCGCACCCTCTGAACTAAGCGCACATACCCCATAAATGACCAAACATACTCGTCGATACATCATTCATTCGTAGCAGACCCACTCACATTGTGGAGCCAGATGAATGAACGGAGCTGGTATCTATGCAGAGGAAAAACAATTTCTGAGTCATGTATAATATATCTTATTCTAGACCTGTAGTTATTCTTCTCTCGTTTTGTGCTTTTTGTTTGTCTTTCATCATTTCATTTTGTATAGTTTTGACACAACCCATTATCTTTTTAAAATCTTTATTTTTCAATTAAATAATTCGTTCATTGTGTTTATTAATCATTTAATAACCTATAATTTATACGTTTTGTAGTTCTTCCCGGTATTATTATTGTTGTTGTGGCCGTTGTTAATAAAGTGACAATAAATCAATAATCTACGGCTACATCACTTTTTATTAGGGAATGAAATGGCAATCTTGCTCCGTCTTTTTTTATAGATCAATAGTAATTAGGTTGGGATTTCTTCATCGGAGATCAAACGAATAAGTCGTGATATCCATACTTATCAAATAATTCTTATATTAGACCCATAAGCATTTTAAAGTTTTGTAAATTCAACGTTCTTATATGTGTATCTGTGTGTATCTGTTTATTATTTCTTTCTGTTTTGCAATTGTCTTTGGCAAAAATTCGAAGGCTCTTTGGCTGGTTAAAAACAATACACACTTGTAAGTTATTTTACGATTATCTTAATCTTTTCGTGACACACGCAATCTTGTATTTTATCTAGTGCACTTGAAAGGACTGTTATTTGCAATATATTTTGTATTTTTATATTATTATATACTTGATAAATATTCTCGTTCGTTTAACATGGTATTGACCTTAGTTAAATAAAATATTCACCGATTCCTTATCTCGTAAACACGTTCAGGCATTCGATGAACTACTTCTGACTGCAGTTAAATAGAAATGGCGACGGAACGTGGAACGCTGACCACGTCCTATGAGCAAAGGCCACCAGATGCCAATAAAGACTTGCAACCTTTCTATCTGACACTAGTCGCCTGTTTTGGCGAGTGTGACTCTAAACGTTTTTCACCTTTGGTTGTTTTGTTACATGGTGGACAGTTGAGCTCAATTGATTCTAGCAAAAGACATGCCTAAACAATATCAATCATTAAGTTATATATTGGGGCAAATTAAATATTTATTTTCTTGCTATGCTAGATGCAGAAAGTAAAAATTTTTAAATAAATGTTAGAAAAATTTATCATATTAGACAAGCTATTCCTTGAAACGAAAACATGTTTTGATCTCTAAATACCCATTAGAAGAGACACTTTTTTTTATCAGATCTCTAAAACGCATACTTGGTCATTCTGGAAATAAAAGCTTTCTTTCACCACCGGATATGGAGCTGCTGTAGTTACACCTTCGTAACTTATAAATTGAAGGTTAAAAATTCAGGGTCCTAATTTAATGGATGTATTGGAAGATAACTCGTTTGCTAATTTGAAAATATACATTGTAAATGATTTTTTTCAGTTACTCTATCGAGGTACAATGTTTCAATGGATTACCAATAGTCCAATCTTGTACAGCTAAATTACATAAAATGTTAGGGACTTAATTTGATGCTTAGCTTCCCTATAGAAATAACAGTTTCTTGAGATTCAGAAAACTTGAGTTTGATAGTTGCTATGCAAAATATTTATTTATTTATTTATGTGACACTTAAACATTAATATAAAGCAAAACTGTTGAAATATAAATTTCTAATATCTTGACATTTTTCATAATGTTCGGCAGTTTGACCTCTGACCTTTACTTGATTAGTTTGTCTTTGGAGGATACGGGATTAAATCGGATTTTCCATAGTCCGCTGGTTGTATTTTTACCTGAAATGTATAGTAATCGCCTGGTTTATTGTTTGAAGAGCACGTTTCCTGTTTACACCTTTATTGTATCCTAGTTTGGCGTAGGAACTGCTGATAAATGTCCCAAGTGACAAAGGCGCTCGTTTGACACATCTACTTTCAGAGTTCTGGTTTTTCAGAGCCAAACCATCGCTATTTTCAGTACAGGCGTTCCACCACAGGCCTAATGTAAAGTAACGTCTGTGCTTCTTGGAATTGCCTATTAGTTATGCTTTTGTCGAATCTGCGACTATCCAGGATAATGATAATTTCTTCCAGAAGCCAGTTATGACAGAAAGTGGCGTTCGTTCTTGGTAGAAGGTAAATCTTAAATATATGTATTCGTTCCACAATAACTTAAGATGTATCAGCTTAAAGCTTTTTAAAAAGCAAGAAGAAAACAAAGTGTCAGCTTGAAAAACAGTTGGTGGACGATAACTGGATTAAACGGAACGGCAAGGCATCAACAACTGATAGCTGTAAAGTCAACTCAGTTATATTTTGCCATGACATGTATGTTAAGTATCCATTTTGTATTCCTCGTCATGTGTAACTTCCTACATCCACACCCTCAGCACTGATGATTACAAGATGGTGTGTTAATATGTAGCTTGGTGGTGTCTATATGGTGTACTACAAGTGTCAAAACCATCAATACTGCTATAAAGGCATCCAGTTGTCATTGCAACACGAAAATGTGTCTATGCAGTGCAATTGGTGCGAGTTACAACAATACAATTTACCATTGCAACGATATTTGTAATTTTGTTGTCACTTCAACGGTATTTATAATCATTGCAGTGGTATTTATAATCGTTACAACGGTATTCGTATTCTGTTACAACGATTTTCACCTACCAGTGCAACGACATTTTAATACCCATGCGATGGTATTCTTTGCTATTGCAACCGAATATTTGATCATTGTAACGATATATCTTATCATTGTAACGGTAATATTTTTTTTTAAGTGTCAAGGCTATAATTATATTGTATTGTTCCAACGGAAATGTTGTCAGTGTAGCGGTATGTTTTATCGTCGCGACGCTACATGGATACCGCTGCAAGGAGGACAGTGTTAAAAATACCGTTGCAACGGTAAATTGTATCGTTGGAACGACATACATTACCTTTGCATCAATAAAATTTAACGTTGCAAACATAACTGGGTAGTTTTGACTTACTGGTAGAACAGATCTGGAGAATCTCTGTTCAGGCGGCAGCTTTGAAGATTACAGGAAGGATATGTTTATTGCTTTATTTATCTTTTCTCTGAGTGAGGCGTATCTCATTCAACACGGCTGATCACGATTTCGTGTCCCAATCTGACGGACGTTAAATTGCTTCGCTTCTTTTCTATAAACTGTGCTAAATGAGGCGGTAGGAAACACAGTTTCATGCCCACTGCGGGTTTTGAACATTGGTCCTTACGTGCCAGAGCCACGTGTACTAACCTCCCTGCCACCACCTTTTTTCGATAAGAAATTTGTAAGCAATATAATTGTAGTTAAAAGTCCTTGCTCGGAAAATAGGCCTATGCCAAACAAATTGAATTGGTTACCCCGATTGTAGATTCCGATTCTCAACGGAAAAGCAGTTTGCTTAGAATATAACATCTATGCCTTTTTCTTCATTATATCTTCAAGTTTTCTTTCATCGTACGACACTCATGTACTCTGGAGTTTATGGTCAGTGGCTAACCAGCATCTTCGGTGTATATGCACTGGGGCCATACTTGCTTAAATTGCTTCTTGTCCATCGAAAATGTAATCATTTCCATTTTCATCAGAATTGTTTGCAATGAAGTTTTTATCTAATAAAGAATATACGGGACAAAAAAATAATTTTGAAATGAGAAAGCCAAGATACCTACGTATTCTGCACACGATCACTGGATGTGGTCCAGTAAGGATGATACTGTTGGCTGCTGCGAGTAGCAGTGCTCATTCTGATTATTTAATGTAGTTAAGAATGCAAGGCTCTATACTCCAGACTTCCATAGTATCGTTGCAACGTGTACTTGAAAAGCCTCCAATTATAGTAACGTTTCTACGACAATAAAAGCCCTATTGATGCATTTCGCACCTTACTTAGCATAAATAGGCCATACCTAAGGAATAAGACTGAAATATTCCAAAGTAATACTGCGTACTTGGCAACGCGCCGATGGGCCATTGTTGTGTTACTACAAAGATGAAAAATGAGATTTAACGTAGTATCAAAAACATGTTTCAGCCGATTGTAAATAGAAATAAAGGCCATATATTTCTCATCTGGGATGAAGCCGTCAACTTCAAAGGTATTTAGTCCCTAGTATTTACAAGTGTTTATTACCAATAAATCCCTGCTAACATATATGTTGGTGCGTATCGTTTACTGTCTTTAATTAAAAGTGTTAAGTTAACGTCAGCGTGAAGTCTTAAGAATCTGAAGAATGCCTACCTTGATGTATATATGTATCTCTCTCTCTCTCTCTCTCTCTCTCTCTCTCTCTCTATATATATATATATATATATATATATATATATATATATATATATATATATATATATATATATATATATATATATATATGAAGAGAAAGTTAAGGAGAAAAATACAGGAAGAAATCTTATGCTATTTGATTCTGAAATAAATTGTTGCTAACTTAACGTTCTCTTTTACAAAAAAATATCACGAGAAAACGGTAAAGCGAGACTGGTAAAGCAATTATATGTTGTAAATAGCGTTCTAATAAAAATATTAGTCATTTGTAATGGAGTGTATCATACTGTTAGGTTATTATTGCCGATGATGTTGTCAGAGGTGTAGCGAAACATAACATCTGGTCCTCAAAGTGACGGTAACAACATGGGGTAACAATTTAAAAATCACAGTCGTTTATTTGAAAAAAGATGTTAAGATTAAATTATGTGCATTTTAGAAAACTTATAACACAATAATCGAGGTTAACACCAGCCAATCCAAGAAATTGTATAGGAAAACCTGACGTTTATATACGAATCTGTTTATCTTTTTTCACTCAATATTCTAAGACTGAATTGTGCGAGATGAACCTCAAGTTACAAAACTTGTCAGATCTCAAATAATTGCGTCATCAGATTAAAAATAGCAAGCGTAACCACAAAACCTTTCTCAGATAGAGACATAAGTGTTTATTTATCTCTCTATAAGTTAACCTTTGCTTTTCCACAAGTTCTTTGTTCATTACATTTTTTAATGTTTTAAAACTGTCTCCCCTTCGTAAGGTAAATGCACAAAAATGTATGCAGCAAACTTGATTTGAAAAATCCCCTGGGATAAATAACCTCGATTTGCTTGTCATATTTTATCCATTTCAGCGTTAACAGAGAATATAGGAATAGTTCTAATCAGCCGAAACCGAAAAGCTGAAGGAGCAGTTAAACATGGACAGGCTAATGTTAGTTCACTTCCAGCGCTACTGAGACTTGGTTGCTACCCTTCGATTGTCCTCAAGACAAAGCTTTTTGTCCGTCACTAGGATTCAGTCTGAGTCATCCGGATGAAGATCACTGGTGATATCTCTGTATATACTTAAAATACTACAAAAGTATTTATCTACCTATTTTCAACGAAGACGTGTACTAAATACTCGTGTCGCTTTTGGAGATGATTTATTGTGTTGTATGACTGTATAAAGCCATTAAATCGAAGAATTAATAAAATACCTCGGGATAAACAAGAGAGGATCGAGTACATATTACATTCGAAGTAGCATCTGTTTGACAACTAATATACCATGTCATGGTTATTTACGTAAAATATAATTTCAGATACGTCACAACAGGAAATATTTCTCGAACTTGTATCTATATGCACCACAAATTGAAAATTAATCTAATAAACATGCTTATTAAACCGTTACATCATTAGAGATTTGGGATTTATACAATTGTCTACCTCAACGGTATTTTTCGTTAGAAACGCAAGGTGATATTTTATGTAACTTAAATTGAGACAAAAATGTAGACAAGCTAATTAGCAGTGGAAGGTTTATAAATGGGATGTTTCAAATGTTTTAAATAGGAGTGATTTAAAACCTTTCCCCCATTTTTGGACTTTGAGCGATGAATAGAGAAATAATTACCATACCGATTTTTTTTTTTTTAAAGTTGAATGATTTAATTTCTCTTCAAAATACGAACTTTACCCTAAAAAGAACAAAATAGTTTTATGTAAACCCCGTAGCAGATGCATACTTTCACTAGAGTTGACCGTACTGAAAGGTTCAAAGTTTGTTACGCATAGAACTCTAGACCAATATGGAGCTGGAAGTAATTCAGATTTTAAATCAAGAAACAGTTGTACAGAATTCAGTTTCTTTTTCTGTTACTTAAAAATCTATCAATGTATGTAATATTATTTCATTTGTTTTGAGGCAAACCTATTTAATCTTAAACTACAACTGTATTTTTATTTCTTGAGTATTATTTCTGTATTATCGAAATCATGACCGATATCATTCTTCTTCTTTTTCTTCAAGGATTTCTCACCCTTAATACTGTCTATACCTCGAAACAAGCAATCAGACAATACTGGAACTACCATCAGTTTCTTTCACAAACAAGCAAGAGTATTATTCCTTGTATAAAGAATATTTATCATTTGAAGAGTACTGGGATGTGATAAATGAATAACGTTTGAAGAGTACTGGGATATGATAACTGAAGCGCTTTTAAAGAGTACTGGGATGTGATAAATAAAGTACTTTTGAAGAGTAATGAGATGTGATAAATGAAGTACGTTTTAAAATTGCATATATATATATATATATATATATATATATATATATATATATATATATATATATATATATATATATATATATATATATATATATATATAATTACATTATTACGTATATGTAATTACATTATTTGTGTGTTAGTTTTAAATTTTTTATTTTATTTTTATTTTCATTATCATTACATGTTATGATAACTTTATTCACTGGATTTGACTTTCTTTTGAAAAATTCAGTTTTCTGTTTTGACCTGATTAAAACGTAATAGTGTTGCTACATTATATTTTTAGCTGACCTAGTTCCTGACCTTGGTTCTGAATTGGTAAACACTGAGTGAAAATCATTGGTCGTAATCAAGGTCATTCTTGGCTTGCACCAGCTCTGTTGTAAACAACCTTTTTTTAATTCATTTCCAGTTGGGAATCATTGATTCTTAGCTAAGGCTATACTAGCCTACGTGCTAATTGACATATTATTTTACTGCGTTGTTCGAGCTAAGTGACCTCGTGACTCCACCATGTGTTCTAAAATTGAGGGTTAAAACAGATGTTTTTAGTGTTTTCAGTCAGTCGTAAATTAATACCTTCGGAGCTCAGAGGTATTTTGTGTTGTGACCAGTTCGAGTTAGTTTGTTTTTATTTAAAATAATTTATTCACTCTGGAAAACATACAGATACTCTTCTTCATCGAAATTCTTGGACAAAGACATTTAGTGGAAATTATTCTGGAATTCTAAACTGGAACATTATAAATTGTGATTCAACGAGGAACTGTTGACATCAGTACAACGACCTCATCTGACGTCATCGCCTTCCATATTGGAACTTCATCGAGATTCGAACTTTGATTCATTTAGAACTTTTTAGTGATAGGACTTACATTTTTAAATTCTAGGATTAGTTTTTGGATTAGATTCACAAACCGTATTTCCTTTTTCATATTTTTACCTTGTTTTCTAGGAAAATAAATTATTTTTGTTAAATTTTATAAAGCTTATTGGCTTCACTCTTTTCTTTGTTACTTTGTACGAGCCTAGTCACGTAACAATATATATATATATATATA
>JAECUM010003976.1:0-69120 GCA_016617855.1 Megalonaias nervosa | reverse complement strand
TTTGTTCTGTATGTGAATGCATATGGCAGAATCATTTGAATGCCAGTAGTCTCAGATTGTAATGGATCACTGTGAATCTTGTGAATGCCAATAGTCTCAGTTTTTAATGGATCACTGTGAATCTTGTGAATGCCAATAGTCTCAGTTTTTAATGGATTAGTGTGAATCTTGGTACTTATTATGGTTATTGTCTGAAGATGTACACATTAACAAATCACTTGGGGCTATTCCAGTAATGATGATATGGGATGGTGGAGATATACAATTTAACAAATCACTTAGGGCTATTCCAGAAATGATGGTGTGGGATGGTCAGATGGCACTACATTTAAGATATTATACCTGGTGGATTGGGTTTTTTTCAGTTTATAAAATATGCATGATGGGGTCAACAATTATAGTCAGTTTATGCCTGATGGTGATTTTTGTTATTTTTCACATGAAAAACATGATAAAAACAACAACACATTTGACCACAATATATTTTCTTTCATATAACACACATGTTGAGAGGTCCATTTTATTCTGTGTCATGGTCAGTTATCAAAATGACTTCCCTTTCTGATGCACAAGTGCAGACGAATTCTCATAACCAAAATATCAGACTGCAATAACGAAAAGAACAATTGAAATCAAACTGTCAGAATTGACTGCCTTTCTGGTGCTAAGAGATATATATTGTTAAGTACAGGGATTTATCGTAAGACTTAAATGACATTAAAACATAGGAAATGATCATGAAAGATGACAGAAGACACTTAAATTTCAAGATGAGGTGACATTGTTAGTACATTCGATTTCATAGATAGCAACCCAAGAACTTCCTTTGTTTCACATATTCATAGCTTTGAAAATGGCTAAAATTTCTATTCGTGAATATGCCATATTTGGATGCTTGCAACATACCCATGCAGAAATATGTGATATTGTAGACGATCCTTGCATGATAATTTCTTAACATTATTTTGAAGGCTTTACTATGACTGTAATTGAAGTTTTGATGAGTAAATTGAAACCAAATATCACAATGTCTGGTGTTCAGTATTTTGAACAGCTAGTGTGACATGTTGAGTCCAGTTTTGCTTTAGAATGTCCTCAGTTCCATGAATCTTTGAACTTCTCATGGTTATATATCAGTCATAATTTAATTCCATCTGGTTTTACACCAGACTTATGTGTTTAAAAAAATTCATTTAAGGTTTTTATTGCCACATAATTTGTGCCCTGTGAATGTGAATTCCATCAGCTTAGATAGTGTGAGAGGAAGGAACAAGAATCCAAGTATTTTAGAGTTCATTCTGAATAGCGTTATAATAGATGCTTCTTTGTAAGGTGAGTTCTGTGTAATTCTGGTTCATCTGTAGTCTGTTTATGGTAATTCCAGTTTACCGTGGGACGTTTTGCCCTGGGACATTCCTAGTCTGAATTTAACATAATCAAATTGTGTTTTGTTAAAATATGATGACATTTTTGGATAGACAGTTAATCAAAGAATTTTAAATATTTTAAAGCAGTGAAATTCATTTACGATTCATATGAATGTGTTCCATTGATTGATTGAATATATAAGATGACTTAATATATATCAGTATAATGATTTTTTTGTTTAATTAGATTTCATCAAGCAAGCCTTTGTTGTTTATTTACTGATAAAACTTTTATACGTACTTATTAAAAATTCATGCATTGCTACACAAAAAGACAAGGCAATCCACTGTGGAGCTGGAATAAGGATACAAAATCAAGGATTGGTTAATTCTGTCACCCTTATGACATAAAATTTCCTCCTTCATCGTGGCTAGAGTGTCTGCCTCAGATGCGGGAGGTCATGGGTTCAAACTCCAGCCGAGTCACATCAAAGACTGATAAAAATGGTACTAACAGCTGCCTCGCTTGATACTCAGCAATAAGAGGTTAATGTTAGGAATGGTCGGCCTGGTGTTAGGATAATGTGACTTGGTGGGACATGATGCTGCATGACTGCAACATGATGCCCCAGTGCTAGACATCACTATAAACTGCCACACTGCAGACATCATAGCAATATGACTGGAAAATTGTTAAAGCTATGTTAAAAATCCAAATCACACACACACACACACACACTCCTCCGTCATTTCTTTGCTTAATGCAGTCACTCAGAATATAAAATCTTATACAGAACACATCAGATATGAATTCCTATTTATATATATCTGATATATACTGTCTGTTAGTGTTTCATGATTGGTTGAATTTCTGCAAATTTCAGACGTGGTGGTTAGAGAAATATATATTTCTTCAATAGGGGCAGGTGGGTGATAATTATTATATTTTGTGCCAGGTGGGTGATATTAAAAGTGCCTTTCAAACCCCACCCTCATCACTGGTTATTTTTGGAATAGCCCTTATGATCCTTTGATTTTTTTTATATGACTTTGTTTCCAGGTATTGCCTATCTTGGCTTGCTGCTGGATGTGGTGTGGGACAGAATTTTGTGGATGCAACTAGTTTTACAGATTTAGATGGATCACCATGAAACTTACTAAATGTTATAATCATCTGAAGTTATGCATATTGACAAATCATTCAACTCGGCACTTTTCTTTGAGTTGTTGCCCTTTTTGACTTTGAGCCTGAGGTAAAAGCCTGATGTAAAAGTAGGACAGAATCTTGTTAATGTAAATTGTCATAAATTGTTGTGGATCTTCATGTAACTTTGTGATGTTACGGACATCACTTGAATATGTGTATATTGACAAATTACTCTCTTCCAGCAGTTCTTGTTAGAGTTATTGCCCTTTTTGTCTTGCAGCTTTATTCATTGGTATAACAGAATCTTGTGAATGCAACTTGTCTTGCAGTTTTTATTGATTGCTGTTATATTTGGTAATATTATGTTCATCATCTAAAGATGCAAATGGGGACAAATCGTTGTGCTAATGTGTTTTTACGAGTTTTTGCCCTCTTTGACTTACAGCTGATGTGGACAGATTGTTCTGATGTAGTGTAAGAGTTGTTGCCCTCTTTTACTTACAGCTGATGTGGACAAATCGTTGTGCAAATGTGTAAGAGTCATTGTCCTTTCTGACTTACATCTGGATGTAGTATATGACAGAATTTTAGGAACACAACTACTCTTGCACTTTCAAGATGGTCATCATCACAAGATATGTGTGCAGCCTAATCATTCTTCTGACACTATTTTCAGAAGTGCAGTGCACTTTTTTAAACTGTAGACTCATCTCCTTCATGGGGGAGGGGTTGATATGTGCGAGTTGAGGGTATATAGTTATGGATGAGCACGTTGGTTGTGGTCCCTCTGGTTTTATTATTTTACCTGTCTCTCAGGCTAATCGAGCTTATGATTCGGCCATCATGTGACATTTCTCATGCACATTCTTTAATATTGTCCTTTGGCCATCATGTGATGCCTCTCATGCATAGTCTGTGATATGGTCCTTCAGCCATCATGTGACATCTTATATGTACAGTCTTTGATATTGTCCTTTTGCCATCATGTGATGTCTTTCATGCATAGTCTATGTCCTTTGGCCATCATGCGACATCTCTCATACAGCCTTTGATATGGCCCGTCGGCCATAATGTTACATCTCTTGCATAATGCATCATCCATTTACATTTGCAATTTTCAACTTGTACAAAATAGCACTTAACAGAATTTGACCAAGAAAACACCTAGTCATGAAGCCCTTTAAATTTGTTCAAATGATGATGATACATAATAAAATTTGGCCACAATTACTGGGAGCAGGAAAACGTTTACATTACATTTTCTCAGAAACCATTTAACAGAATATGAACAAATTTAATGGAAAGCATCCTGCCTGATGGTCTTTCAGATTGGCTCAAATCATGTTGATCCATCATCAAATATGGCTGATGGTCTTTCAGATTGGCTCAAATCATGTTGATCCATCATCAAATATGGCTGCCGTTACTTAGAATAGAAACACTTTGAGATGACTACTCAAAACTGCTCAGCAGATTGTGACCAAATTTGATGAAAAACATTCTGGAATAAAGGTCTTTCATGTTTGTTTTTTTTTTAAATGATTCAGATCTGCCATCAAATAATAGCAACCATTAATAAAAAGAGAACAACTTTTAAAGGACTTTTTTAAAAAAAACAATAGAATTTTGACTAAATTTGATAGAAAGCATCCCAGCATGAAGCCCTTTCAAATATGTTCAAATGATGCTGATCCATTGTCAGATATGACGTTGGTTACTAACAACAGAAAAACCTTTAAATTGCTTCTTCGCCAAAACTGGTCAACAAAATATGACCAAATTTGACAAAAAGCATCAATCCACCATAAAATATGCCCACCATTTCTAAAAGTAGAAAAACCTGAAATGACTTATCAAAATATGCTTGACAGAATTTGACCAAATTTGATTGAAGCATCCGAGCATGACAGCCTTTTAAATTTCTTAAATGATGCAGATCCACCTTTCAAATATGGCTCCCATTAGTAATGATAGAGAAACCTTTCAACAATTTCTTAAAATCTGCTGAACAAAAATTGACAGCAATTATCCTGACATAGATGACTGTAAATTTTATTTATATAATGCCAGACCACCATTAAAATATGGCCACCATTACTAAAAATAGGGAAGTTTAACATTCAGTAATTGATCCAGGCTTTCAGATTGTGGGACTTGAACCTAGAATGTTCTGGTCACAGGTCATATGCCTTTGCCACTGAGCCAATGCAGTAGTTTCCAAATTATGACTCTGGTAAGGATAGAACCAGGAACCCATGCTGACTGCGCAGATTAACTGCCCTTGTAATGCCAAGTAAAGTATATAATTCAAGGATGGGACTTGGAACAGTTTCTAAGTTATGATTTAGGTGCAGTTACCCAGATCCGTGGAGAAATCCATGGGACAGTGCTGGTTGTATAAATGATTTGTCATTTGATGCCAATAAAGTGATCCTATATATGGCATAAGAAAGAAGATAAATAATAAAAAATAATAGACAACGTTTGTTTTACGTTCACAAGGTGATATATGTAAACTACCCATATAAGGACCGCTCCGGTGGCCTAGTGGTTAGTGCGTCCGCCTCCGATGCGGGAGGTCGTGGGTTCGATCCCCAGCCGAGTCATGCTAAAGACTTATAAAAATGGTACTAACAGTTGCCTCGCTTGGCGCTCAGCATTAAGAGGGTAGTGTTAGGACTTGTCGGCCTGGTGTCAGGATAATGTTACTGGGTGAGACATCATGCGGCATGATGCCCCAGTGCTAGACATCACTATAAACTGCCACACTGCAGACATCGTAGCGATATGACTGAAAAATTGTTAAAGCTACATTAAAAATCCAAATCATACACACACACAACGAGATGAGTGATATCATGCGCAATTGGGTCTCTTGTTCTTGTCAGCTCACCTGGTCATAAAGCCAAGTGAATTTATGGCAATGGCTTTTCAGATGACTCGGTACATTTCTGACATGAGAGTGAAAGACAGACTCCATAATTCTTTCAAAACCCGACAAGATTATTCCCAAGGTCCACCAAGATCTCTGAGAAGACATACTACTCAAAGAATGGCCAAATTAAACAACAAAAAAAACCCCAACAAATCTTTTTATTATAAAAAGTGTTTTGTATGTGTGTTATCTTATTCATGCAAAGAAAAATCAAAACATAATTTTAGGGTATATTCTCGTGAATAGGAATCACATTACAAATAGTAAAGTTTTCTTTTACCAAAAACTTATAAAAATGGTACTAAAAGCTGCCTCGCTAGGCGCTCAGCATTAAGCGGTTAGTGTTAGGACTGGTCGGCCTGGTGTCAGGATAATGTGACTGGGGGGACATCATGCTACATGTCAGCGGCATGATGCCCCAGTGCTAGACATCACTATAAACTGCCACACTGCAGACATCGTAGCGATATGACTGAAAATTTGTTAAAGTTACGTTAAAAATCCAAATCACACACACACAGTTTTCTTTTTTGCTGACATCTTTAATTTCTTCACTGGCATGAATTTCTTCTTCTGTATCTAAAGATTGTCTTGCCTTGAATTTCCTTGCTGGAATGGGTTCTGTTACTTCTACTTCTTTAGAAATTCCATTCCTTTACATTTTCCACTTCTGCGCTCTTCTAAACTGTCCATTTACAAAAATGTAATTTGGGGCCACACTGATGGCAGAAGTCGTGGCATCGAGAGCCTTCGATCCACATAGAGTTTTATGTTTGTCGCCGTCTTTCCCAAGAATCAACCTTCTTATTCTGTTCAGATATCAGTAGTATAAAAATGTTGAAATCATTTGTCGTTTGCGTTTAACTTGAATCTGTGCGAACTCTTTGTAAATGCCTACTTGCAACTCCAAAGGTAAACTACGAATAATCTCTTCCAAACCATAATCATATTTTGGATCGGCCAAATGAAGGTAGTGATAATACGAAGACCATCTGGCATGTTCAAGAATGGCTGAATCTTATTATCCACTCAGATGTTCACACCACAACTGCAACACTGTGCTTGGCCTCCTCATCCCAAGTAAATAAACCCTGCTCTGGCTAAAGATTTTGGACTAGGTCCTTCCAGATATCTTGGCCATTTTTCTTTCAGCTTCTTGAAACGACTGACAAAATTACAGTAGTCAGGCAAAATCACTTTAAACGCATAGTCTGTTATGACTTGTGATTTTCGATGGGTTTATGATTTGTGAGTGTGTGGATGAGATCTATAGATGGACATAAGGGTCAGTCCATTTACTCTGCATTTGGTATAACGTTTCCCTTGATTGTCTATGTACTGGTAAGCTGTTAATTATGTGTCCATCACTGAAAAAAAATCAAAATGGTCTCATGGGGTTATTCGTCAGCCCATGCTCCTAAACAGCGTACATATTAAACAGGTGCAGATAAGAAGAAACGCACCTATGGTCTCGACGTGAAGTGTAATGTTAAAACTGGTTTAACATTACGGATCTCGATGACATTTAACGTGTATTGTAGAGCTAAAAACGTCCATAGGTGTAACATGGCTAGCGCGAAATATAATGAGAAAACCGCCCCTGATAACCAATGCGTCATTTGTAGTGATCAGTACCCAGTATTGGTAACTCCAAATGGCATGTTGGATTGTATGGGATGGGGTGATTTAAAGTATCTCGCTGTGTATTGAGACATTGTATAAAATTGTATCTAGAACGTCTCTGTAGGTTTCATGCCATTTTATTTATAGTGTTGATCTTTTATAGCCCATAAGGGTTTAACGTCGTAAACAATTACTTGATTCTGAAGAAGCAAGACGCCAGTCACCAATTTAAGTGTTGATGCTGTTTACTTTACATAATTATGTCGTAATTACTAGACACTAAATCGTAATTACAAGATTCTAAGTTGTAGCTAAAGATACTATTAGTTATACAACACGAATTTCACACCGACCCCATGAATCTCGTATACGATCATTAACAAACTATATAACGAATTTACATCACCGAAATTACGTTGCATTTCACTGAAATAATAGCAACAAAAACGATGAGCTTTGTCTATTTAAGACTTTAATGAACTCACTGAAAAGTATATAATAATAAATTTAAAAAATATTACAGCTTTTTGTTGCACAAAATAACGTCACTCTGCAAAAGGAAACCATGGAGATTAATATCATGATAAATACTTTTGCATGAAATCTAATGCGCATGTCTGTACTTATGATGTCATCATCAAACAGGAAGGAGAGAATTCAAATTAATGTCAGAATTTTAAATGAATGATGCAGTCACTTATTTGTGATTTGTGAGGTTCCCTTTGTACACCCGATCAATACTGGCATATTACCAAACTTGACTGCAGACGACAATGTTATTTCTTTACAGCCAATGGGCCTTAAAGTCACATGAAAGGGTCCTCAAAATCTATTTCGGAGAGTAAATTATCAGCTGATTTGATGTCTTTTGAGCTGGCAGTGCAATATTATGACTTTCAACAGACTCTATGTTCCGGTAAAGCAAGTTTTGGTCATCCAGGAAGTACAATTTTAGAAGGTAGTAAATTTTTATGGAGAGCTTGACCCTTTTCAGTTTTGTCCTCTGTATTCACGTGCTGGTGTACCGCAAAGCAAAAAGTTGATTGATATCATGAAACTCCCATAATCTGAGCCAGTCTTAATCGGTTTTGAGCTAAAACTATTGCACCATTCGTAGGGATTGGATAGTCGGCGTATATTGCGGAATCCACGTGCTTCACTAAAGCTGGATATACGGAGAGGGTGATTATTAATACCAAACAGGACCAGATTCTTTGAGTAATTCGCGTAGACGTCCAAGTCTGTGGTATTGAGGATGGAGCTTAGTGAAGTACTATTCAAATATGGGTACACTGAACAATATTTGCTCCCAGAGAAGCTGGTATCACTAGAGATCTTCAGTTTGTTCAAAGGCCTTCAAAAGTTTCTATCAGTGTAGTAAGAAAATATAAGAATATCAGAGGAAACATAAATGGGTTAAAATTTCCTCAATAGTTTTTTTTTTTTTTTTTTTTTTAAATTGACCGTCTAGCGTAGCATTAGATTCGTTGAATTGACATGAAATGCAGTTCAAGGAAATGTAATTTTTTCACACGGCGTTAAATTGGACATTTATGCACGTTAAGAGATAGAAGAGAGATGAGTCATTAATGTCATTTCAAAGACACGATTTTGAAATTTATTTCTTGTATTCCTGTCAAATAGTATGCATCTTCAATGTAATTTATATCTAATTATGTGATCATTTTACGTATTCAGTGTACTCGGTGACAGCATTTATCAACAGAAATGGATATAATTTTAAAAATACTATGTAATAACATAAGATGATTGTAGATTTGAAAAATCGGAATTCAAAATGCAGCTGTTAAGACCTAAATGTGGCAGGAATCTTCTCAAATTATAAAGGATTAACAAGAGCAGATGTCTATGTCAGAATAATGCTGTATTTGTCCTTAAAGATTACGAGACTATTGATCCTTTACATCATCAAACACTCTCCACCTCAGGTTCTTCGACCTCAGCCTCAGCAGGAGGCATTTTAGTAACCTTATTTTTTGTTTTCTTGTTCGTTCCTTGCTTTTCCATTGGATATTGTAAAAGTATCTCATTCTCCTTAGGTTGTACTGTTGTCGTTAAATGATTATTGGTTTGTCCCATTTGGTTTACTGGTAAGTTGTTTCTGTTGCTTCTGTCTGCATATTGTGGACCGTTTCCTGCAATTGTACCAGTAGTTCGGCTGTTATTATCTTTTGGATCCGAAGAATTGTTTGAAGCTAATACAGTTACAATGGGTTCGTTACTTACAGTTTCAGTGGGCTCGTTGTTTTGCGAATTGGGTGGCTTCTGATTATCTTAGGAATTATTTTGTTTCATTCCTGTAGACCATTGAGGATATTTCGTCGAAGCGAAAAGCTCTCCAATACTCCAAGCTATTTTAGCTGGACTGCTTACATGTTGATGGAGTCTATTTTCGGTCGGACGAATCAATTTTGAATTTAACACTCTGCCACTATTGCCGTTTTCTTTCAAGTTGGTAAAAAGATGGATATCCGTTAAAGGAATAGAAACAGATATAACTCTACTCTGTAGAACAGTTGTAGAGGCATCGTTTGTTTTTGGTTCTCTCAGATAGTTTTGATAAATAGAGGATTTCCTCGGCAAGGTATTTTCGAAAAAATGGCCCGGTGGAGAGCTGGAATTAGGAAATTCAATTTGCTTGTTATTGCCAACGTTTTCTTGTATTCCTAACGGTTTAGGGTGTTGAAATAAATCCCTATTTGTAGCAGTTGTATTACTCTGGAAGCCAGAAGTTTTATGAATACGATCATCAGTAAATTTCTGGAATTTATTTTCTAAATGTGGGTCATACCAATTTGAATTTAACATTTCATTAGTGACTGATGGAACTCCGGATAGTTTTGGAAGAGGTAGGACGGCATTCTGAACTTTTAATAGAGTTTTGTTCGCGATTTCAGAAGGATGCAACATGTTACTCGCGCCATAAGATCGTTTCATAACCGAATTCTGTAAAATGGAGTGCTGCTTTGAATATGGGGTGAATGTTCCTGATGCCAACTTAAGCTGGAACAGATTTTTATCTCTGATATCATACAAATTCATATCTCCAGGATTAAATAAGTTTGTTAGCATCCTGCTTTCGCGCATTTTTCTGTTTGGTTCTTCTGTGGAAGTCAGTCCTGATGATGGCGAATCAGTTACAGCTTGCAGTGTTTTATTTAGTTTATTCGATATAGTTTCCGTTTGTTGCTCATTAGAAATTAGTACTCCTGTATTATTTACGATAGAACCCAGCTCTTTAAACGGCATATCAAGGAACTTAAGAGAAAAAAAGGTTGATGCGTCACTCTGTAAAAGTTGATTCAAAAGTCTGTTGATTTGTAACTGATTCAGAAGAAGAACTTTTAACAACGATTCTTGCGAAGTGAGAGTACTCGACATGGTTAAAAACAGCGAGACGACCACCAGGACAGAAACTCTGTTCATCTTGAATTGTCCTGAAAAATAATTAGTGTAAAGTATATTACTTTTAAACATAGCAAAAAACAATAAATGCATCGATAAAAATGTGACTTGGAAACAAGTTCATGAGTACATATTGAAGTCCATTTTCTACTATGAAATACTACATCATACTATATGATAGCATACTACATCATACTATAAGATAGCAGACAACACCATGCAATATCATAGTATACTACATCATATTATATGTTAGCATACTACATCATACTATATCATAGCATACACCATACTATATGATAGCATACTTCATCATACTATACGATAGCATACTACATACTATATGATAGCATATTGCATCATACTACATGATAGCATGCTTCATCATACTATATGATATCATGATTCATCATACTATATGATAGCATACTACATCATGCTATAAGATAGCATACTACATCATACTATTTGATAGCATACTACATCATACTATATCATAGCATACCACATCATACTATATCATAGCATACTACATCATATTATATCATAGCATACACCATACTATATGAAAACATACTGTCATACTATACCATAGCATACTACACCATACTATAATATAGCGTACTACATCATATTATATGATAACATACATCATAATCACACTATATAACAGCATACTATATGATAGCATACTGCATCATACTATATGATTTCATACTACACCATACTATAAGATAGCAGACTACATCATACCATAGCATACACCATACTATATGATAGCATATTACATCATGCTATATGATAGCATACTTCATCATATTATATGATAGCTGCTACATCATGCTGTATGATAGCATGCTACATCATACTATATGATAGCATACTACATCATACTATAAGATAGCAGACTACATCATATTGTATGTTAGCATACTACATCATGCTCTATCATAGCATACTACATCATAGTATATGATATTATACTTCATCATACTATATGATAGCATACTACATCATACTATATGATAGCATACTACATCATTCTATACAATAGCGATCTACTTGATAGTATAAGACAGTATTATTACATGATACTATGAGTCTGTATATTATGAGATAGTTTATTACTTCACGCTATCAATAAAATAGTATACTACTTTATCATACAAGGGAAATAACAAAAATAAAGGAAATTACTTAAAGTTTTGTATAGTACAGAAAAATACATGATAGTTATTAAAGTGATTCATTTCAGCATCGATATGGTTACCAGCATCGATACGGTTACTTATATGATCGATACGGCTTCAATAATGTTACTTCTTTGCAGGGCAGACAAGAGGGGGGGGGGCAACTGGGGATATATCCCCGGGTTTCGGGCCTGTAAGGCCAGGCGGAACAAAATTTTTTAATTTTATAAAAGAAAACTTTTGTTTGAACAAGAACTAGGAGAGGCCCGGGTGTTTTCTGCCCCAGTGTCCGTGATTGCTCTCTACGGCCCCACTTCTTTGATAGATTGTAAAAACATTAGCACAAACCAGTATGCAATTAAACAACACCAAAATACATAGTATGGAAAAAACGGAACAGAATTTTAGAAATCATCACAGGTTGTAATTTAGCTTGTTCATTTAATCAGAGCACATTTAGAACAAATGATAATGAGTGAAGTTTCTTTTATTTCAAATTTAACTATTGTTCTCTGAGAAAGAAAATGATGTTCTATGAAGCATCAATTAGTCCAATGAGTTAGACTTAATTGGAATGATATACAATTAACGAACAAAAGTTAACGTTCAAAGTTTTATGTTCCATATTGGAAACATTGTCGGAAGAATTAAGGCAAAGCATTTCGAAACTTGCACACTAATTGTTATGATATTCATTTAAAATAATTTTTAACTTAGAAATGATTCTAATTTGGACACCGTATTTGCTTATGTAAATAAGAAGTCTTGTATATATGTATGTATGTATGTATGTATGTGTGTGTGCGCGTGCGTGCGTGCGCGTGCGTGCGTACGTGCGTGCGCGCGCGCGCGCGCGCGTGTGTGTGTGTGTGTGTTGTAGCCACACAATAGTTAAATGCTACATAGTTAATATGTGTTTCCTTTAACAGTCAAAGACTTATTTAAAAATACTGGTCACATGACATCGTTAGATTGTAATGTTCTGCACTTTTATTACTCTGTTCTCTTTTCTGACATAATTATTTTATCTGGTATAGGTACCCACTGACAGAATTAATTTATCCTGGTATACGTTCCCATGATATAATATAATTAAGTTTATCTGGTATACGTACCCAACGACATAATTAATTTAATCTGATATACGTACCCAGTGATATTATTAATTTAATCTTATAAGTACCCACTGAGAATTAACTTAATTTCGTATATGAACCAACTGACAGAATTAATTTAATATGGTATACATACCCACTGACATAATTAATTTAATCTGGTATACGTATCTACAGATATAATTAATTTAATCTGGTATATGTACCCACTGACATAATTACTTTAACCTGATTTAGTGTCATGTATGTTTAATTTGTATTGTTGTTATTTTTTCACCTTGATTATATGGTACATATAATTGTATTTTGGATCTTGTCCAAAGTCAAGTTAATTGTGTACCTGACTAGAGCCCGTCATTCTGTAAACAAATAATACATAGCTAATATTTCCCTAAAAGTGTGGGTTAAATATTAAGACGATTATCAATAAAGGTAAACATATTTATTTGGGTCTGAGTCAAGGACATTGGTATTCCATATGGATAAACCAGGTCTACCTGATGTTTACCACATTCCTTAATATAATTTTAGTAACAGATCTTTCCTATTTACAACTTAGATTGTTCTAGAATGAACTTTTGCCCTACATACTGGCTCTTCTTTTGTGTCTAGGGGTTTTGATTTATAATCTTGTTTACTTGAAAAATTATTCATTCTTGCTTTAACATCTTTAGGCGGAATTATTCTTATTGTTGTGTTCAGTATTTGATTTGAGTGAAATTATTTATTCAAATTATTATTCACTGGAAATGCAAAAGTGCTCTTTAATAATATGCCTGGACGGAAACATTAATTTGGAATTATAGTGAATTCAGACAAGGACATCTTGGATTATATTATTTTGATTAATGGGAAGACTTTTACTGCATCATCACACTTGAGGCTACGGGTACATTAGTACATTCAAGACTACATAAACATCAACGCATTGAGCACTGGATCTTATTTCGAACACCAGTGGAATTTAATTAAAACTTTATTCATTAGGACTGGCGATATAACGTTTTGGACTATCTAGGATTTAATTCGCAATACAGCAAGTTCTTTCTAAATTTTCACTTTGTGTTCTAGGAAAATAAATTATTTGTTGAATTTTACAAAATTTGTTGGTTTTCGCTCTTTTCTGTTACTTAGTTTAAGTCCATAGAGTCGTAATAATACGTACCTAATATATGTGCTTGATTCAGATGACTATTCTGTCAAAACTCTTGAATCTTGACAAATGCCGTATGTCCTATTACTGAACAAGATTACTTTCCAATATGGAGTCCGTTAATTTAGCGTCCATTTCAAAGTAATGTTTCGTACATGTGCTGCGTGTACATGTTTGCTTTTTTACTTCCTCAAAGATTCATTTGGTCTGGTTATATAAGTGCAGAAAATGTCTACAAAATAAAAATCATAAAGGGAAATAAAAGATATGAAGTTTTTTTTCTTTATCAAATGTGATTGAATCAGCGTTGCATAAGGTAAAACTGTTGTTAAACGTGACTCATTCACATCTGTTACAAATATCATATTAGTTGGATGAATATTTCATGACAGATGAACAACTCGAGTCACGACTTAAATACAACCATTATAAGTAGAACAATGTAGTGTTGATGCCCTTTTTAAATCTAGAGTTTTTGCAGAACAGTATAACATCAGTGGATTACATGAATGTTGCTGATAAAGATGCAAACAGTTCACCTTCAAACTGAGGAGCATTAGTAATGCTAATCCTCATACTTTACACTTATTGCCTAAGTGTATGCTAATCCCCATCCTTCACACTTATAGCCTAAGTTTATGCTAATTACGATAATAACAATTATTGCCTAACATTATACTAATCTATACTTTACAGTTATTGCTTCAGATTCTCCGAACCCCATACTTTATATTTATTGCCTAAGATTGTACGAACCCCATACTTTATATTTATTGCCAAAGATTATACAAACCCCATACTTTATATTTATTGCCTAAGATTATACGAACCCCATACTTTATATTTATTGCCTAAGGTTATGATAATCCTCATCCGTGCACTTATTGACTAATATTATGATAATCTCCATACTTCATATGTATAGCCTAAGTTTATATTAATCCCCTCGCTTTTCGCGTATTGACTAAGAGTACATTAATCCTCAGACTTTACACGTACTGCCTACGACTATGCTAATCCGCATACCTTACACATATTACGTAAGATTACACTAATCCCCATAATTTATATTTATTGCCTAAGTTAAACAGTATCATTGTTTTCATGTAACACCACCCCACCACCGCCACCAATCCTGGATCATATGTCCATCGGTAGTAATCCGAATTCTGTCACATACGCTATATATGCTTTTCTACTCTCATTGTATATCTAAAGTTGCAAACACCATCGTATTTAACATCTGAGTACATTTGACATTCGTACCCCAAGTAAGAGAGAAAGAGAACAATGTTTTCACAGGATTATCACATTGAAAAATAATCTCGTAACTTTATCGGCTATCAGGTCAGTGATTTAGGGTGAAATCGAGTAACAGGCAGCTTGACCTGTTTGCAATCTTTATGTAATGAACAATGCGAATGAATGGCTTTGAACTATTCCTGTAATAATGAATGATGTGTGACATTAGCTATACGTTACTATTTTTAGTTTCCAGCTATTTATGTTTTTGTTTTTTTAATTACTATTGAGTCGTGATTTATAATCTACTTTTTATCAAAGTTACGTAAAGGTATACATCTATTTGTGATACGAGTCTTTATTTCACTTGATTCACCATCGGACCAAATTTTCTACACTCTAAACTGAGACAGTGTCCTTTTAAATGTCACAAAATATGCTTACTGTAATGGTAAATAATGCAAGTTACTCATCTGCATCAGGTTACAAAAACTAAGTTAACAGTATAAGATTTACCATTTTTTGGATGTTCAAATTATGAAAAGTTTGTTACCCTATTCGACAAAGAGATTATGGCCACTCATGGTTTTCCGATTGAAAAGAAATACATTGTTTTAAATTGACAACATTGGTGCATGGTGCATTATCGCCTATCACATCATCTAAATGCAATTGACATGTTTGTCCTGTTCTTGCATCTCAGAATGAAATACAAACAAGGAATTATGTTTCATCTTTTCTCTTGTCCTTCTTATCACGAAATGTTAATACTGCTTTGCCCTTCTTTTAAAAAAGAAATAATGTTTTTTTCACGCGTCGCTTGATTAGAATTATATCACAAACGTCATTAGTTGGTAAACTTTACATAATGATTTATATATTCACACATATATACATCCCAAAATATCACTATAAGAGGTACATATTTACTTAATCAAAATTATTTGGAAAAAAAAAACAGTTAAAAAGTTGATTGATGAATGCGATAGGGAATTGTAATATAGATTGGTGAATGCGATAGAGTAATGCAATATAGACTGGTGAATGCGATAGAGTATTGTAATATAGATTGGTGGAAGCGATAGAGCAATGGAATATAGACTGATGAATGCGATAGAGTAATGTAATATAGATTGATGAATGCGATAGAGTAATGGAATATAGATTGGTGAATGCGATAGAGTAATGGAATATAGATTGATGAATGACATAGAGTAATGGAATATATATTGGTGAATGCGATAGGGTAATGGAATATAGATTGGTGAATGCGATAGAGTAATGGAATTATAGATTGATCAATGCGATAGAGTATTGTAATATAGATTGGTGAATGCGAGAGAGAAATGGAAAATAGATTGGTGAATGCGATAGAATAATGTAAAATAGACTGATGAATGCGATCGAGTAATGGAATATAGATTGGTGAATGCGATAGAATATTGTAATATTGATTGGTGAATGCGATAGAGTAATGGAATACAGATTCGTGAATGCGATAGAGTAATGGAAAATAGATTGATGAATACGATAGAGTAATGTAATATAGACTGGTGAATGCGATATAATAATGTAATATAGATTGATGAATGCGATAGAGTAATGGAATATAGAATGGTGAATGCGAAAGAGTGATTGAATATAGATTCGTAAATGCGATAGAATAATGGAATATAGATTGATCAATGCGATAGAGCATTGGAATATAGATTGATGAATGCGATAGAATAATGAAATATAGACTGATGAATGCGATAGAGTAATGGAAAAGAGATTAGTGAATGCGAAAGAGTAATAGAATATAGATTGATGAATGCCATAGAGTAATGGAATATAGACTGATGAATGCGATAGAGTAATGGAATGCAAATTGGTGAATGAGATAGAATAATGTAATATAGATTGGTGAATGCGATAGAGTAATGGAATATAGATTGATGAATGCGATAGAGTAATGGAATGTAGATTCATGAATGCAATAGAATAATGTAAAATAGATTGGTGAACGCGATAGTGTAATGGAATATACATTCATGAATGCGATGGAGTAATGGAATATAGATTGATGAATGCGATAGAGTAATGGAATATAGATTGACGAATGCGATAGAGTAATGGAAAATAGATTGATCAATGCGATAGAGTATTGTAATATAGATTGGTGAATGCGATAGAGTAATGGAATATGGATTGATGAATGCGATAGAGTAATGCAATATAGATTCGTGAATGAGATAGACTATTGTACTATAGACCGGTGAATGCGATAGAGTAATGGAATATAGATTGGTTAATGGAATAGAGTGATGGAATATAGATTAGTGAATGCGATAGAGTAATGGATTATAGATTTTTGAATGCGAGAGAGTAATGCAATATAGATTGACGAATGCGATAGAGTAATGGAATATAGACTGATAAATGCGATAGAATAATGGAATATAGATTGATGAATGCGATAGAGTAATGGAATATAGATTAGTGAATGCGATAGAGTAATGTAATGTAGATTGATGAATGGGATAGAGTTATGGAATATAGATTGATGAATGCGATAGAATAATGTAATATACATTGATGAATGCGATAGTGTAATGGAATACAGATTGGTGAATGCGATAGAGTAATGGAATATAGACTGATGAATGCGATAGATTAATGGAATAAAGATTTATGAATGCGGTAGAGTAATGGAATACAGATTGGTGAATGAGATAGATTAATGTAATATAGATTGGTGAATGCAATAGAGTAATGGAATATAGATTGGTGAATGCGATAGAGTAATGGAATATAGATTGGTAATGCGATAGAGTAATGAAATATAGATTGGTGAATGAGATAGAATAATGTAATATAGATTGGTGAATGCGATAGAGTAATGGAATATAGATTAGTGAATGCAATAGAAAAATGTATAATAGATTTTTGAATGCGATAGTGTAATGGAATATAGATTGATGAATGCGATAGAGCAATGGAATATAGATTGGTGAATGCGATTGAATAATGTAATATAGATTGATGAATGCGATAGAGTAATGGAATATAGATTGGTGATTCCGATAGAGTAATGGAATATATACTGGTGAATGAGATAGAGTATTGTAATATAGATTGATGAATCCGATAGAGTGATGAAATATAGATTGGTGAATGCTTTAGGGTATTGTAATATGGATTTGTTAATGCAATAGAGCAATGGAATAGAGATTGGTGAATGCGATAGAGTAGTGGAATATAGACTGATGAATGCGATAGAGTAATGGAATATAGATTGATGAATGCGATAGAGTAATGTAATCTAGATTGGTGAATGGGATAGAGGAATGGAATATTGCTTGATGAATGCGATAGAGTAATGTAACATAGATTGTCGAATCCGATAGAATAATGTTATATAGATTGATGAATGGGATAGAACAATGGAATATAGATTGATGAATGCGATAGAGTAATGGAATAAAGATTGGTGAATGCGATAGAGTAATGGAATGTAGATTGATGAATGCGATAGGGTAATGGAATATAAATTGGTGAATGCGATAGAGTAGTGTAATATAGATTGGTGAATGCGAAAGAGTAGTGCAATATCGATTGGTGAATGCAAAAGACTGATGGAATATAGATTTTATGAATGCGATAGAATAATGGAATATAGATTGGTGAATGCGATAAAGTAATGGAATATAGATTCGTGAGTGCGATAGAGTAATGTAATATGGAATGATGAGTGCTGTAGAGTAATGGAATATAGATTGGTGAATGCGATAGAGTAATGGAATATAGATTGGTGAATGCGATAGAGTAATGGAATACAGACTGGTGAATGCGATAGAATAATGTAATATAGATTGATGAAAGCGATAGAGTAATGGAATATAGATTGGTGAATGAGATAGAATAATGTAATATAGATTGATGAATGCGATAGAGTAATGGAATATAGATTGGTGAATGCGATAGAGTAATGGAATATAGATTGATGAATGCGATAGAGTAATGTAATATAGATTGGTGAATGCGATAGAGTAGTTTAATATAGATTGATGAATGCGATAGAGTAATGAAATATAGATTGGTGAATGAGATAGAATAATGTAATATAGATTGATGAATGCGATAGAGTAATGGAATATAGATTCGTTGATGCAATAGAGTAATGAAATATAGATTGATGAATGCGATAGAGTAATGGAATATAGATTGGTGAGTGCGGTAGAGTAATGGAATATAGCTTGATGAATGCGAGAAGTAATGAGATATAGATTGATGAATGCGATAAAGTAATGGAATATAGATTGATGAATACGATAGAGTAATGGAATATAGATTCATGAATGCGATAGAGTAATAGAATATAGATTGGTGAATACGATAGATTAATGGAATATAGACTGGTGAATGCGATAGAGTAATGGAATATAGATTGGTGAATGCGATAGAGTAATGGAACATAGATTGATGAATGCGATAGAGTAATGGAATATAGATTGGTGAATGAGATAGAATAATGTAATATAGATTGGTGAATGCGATAGAGTAATGGAATATAGATTGCTGAATGCGATAGAGTAATGGAATATAGATTCATGAATGCAATAGAATAATGTAAAATAAAATGGTGAACGCGATAGTATAATGGAATATAAATTCATGAATGCGATGGAGTAATCGAATATAGATTGATGAATGCGATAGAGTAATGGAATACAGATTGATGAATGCGATAGAGTAATGGAATATAGATTGGTGAATGCGATAGAATAATGTAATATAGATTGATGAATGCGATAGAGTAATGGATCATAGATTCATGAATGCCATAGAGTAATGGAATATAGATTTGTGAATCAGATAGACTATTGCAATATAGACCCAAGAATGCGATAGAGTAATGGAATATAGATTAGTGAATGCGATAGAGTATTGTAATAAAGATTGGTTAATGCAATATGGTAATGGAATATAGATTGGTGAAAGCGATAGAATAATGGAATGGAGATTTTTAAATGCGAGAGAGTAATGCAATATAGATTGATCAATGCGATAGAGGAATGGAATATAGACTGATGAATGCGATAGAATAATGGAATACATATTGATGAATGCGATAGAGTAATGGAATACAGATTAGTGAATGCGATAGAGTAATGTAATGTAGATTAATGAATGGGATAGAATCATGGAATATAGATTGATCAATGCGATAGAATAATGTTATATAGATTGATGAATGCGATAGAACAATGGAATACAGACTGATCAATGCGATAGAGTAATGGAATATAGACTGATGAATGCGATAAAGTAATGCAATATAGATTCCTGAGTGCGGTAGAGTAATTTAATATAGATTGATGAATGCGGTAGAGTAATGGAATATAAACTGATGAATGCTACAGAGTAATGGAATATAGATTGGTGAATGCGATAGAGTAATGGAATATAGATTGATGAATGCGATTGAGTAATGTAATATAGATTGATGAATGCGATAGAGTAATGGAATAGAGATTGATGAATACGATAGAGTAATGGAATACAGATTGATGAATGCGATAGAGTAATGGAATATAGATTGATGAATGCAATAGAATAATGTAACATAGCTTGGTGAATGCGAAAGTGTAATGGAATATAGATTCATGAATGCGATAGAGTAATGGAATACAGATTGATGAATGCGATAGAGTAATGGAATATAGATTGATGAATGCGATAGAGTAATGGAATATAGATTGGTGAATGAGATAGAGAATTGTAATATAGATTGGTGAATGCGATAGAGTAATTGAATATAGATTGATGAATGCGATAGAGTAATGTAATATAGATTGTTGAGTGAGATAGAAAAATATTATATAGGTTGATGAATACGATAGAACAATGGATTATGAATTGATGAATGCGATAGAGCAATGGAATATAGATTGATGAATGCGATAGAGTGATGGAATATAGATTGGTGAATGAGATCGAATAATGTAATATAGATTGGTGAATGCGATAGAGTAATGGAATATAGACTGGTGAATGCGATAGAGTAATGAAATATAGATTGGTGAATGCAAAAGAATAATGTAATATAGATTGGTGAATGAGATAGAGTAATGGAATATAGATTGATGAATGCGATACACTAATGGAACATAGATTCGTGAGTGCGGTAGAGTAATATCATATAGATTGACGAATGAGGTAGAGTAATGGAATATAAATTGGTGAATGCGATAGAGTAATGAAATATAGATTGATGAATGCGATAGAGTAATGGAATATAGATTGGTGAATGCGATAGAGTATTGTAATATAGATTGATTAATGCGATTGAGTAATGGAATATAGATTGATGAATGCGATAGAGTAATGGAATATACATTGATGAATACGATAGAGTAATGGAATATAGATTGATGAATGCGATAGAGTAATGGAAGATAGATTGGTTAATGCGATAGAGTATTGTAATATAGATTGATTAATGCGATTGAGTAATGGAATATAGATTGATGAATGCGATAGAGTAATGGAATATAGATTGATGAATGCGATAGAGTAATGGAATATAGATTGATGAATACGATAGAGTAATGGAATATAAATTGGTGAATGCGATATAGTATGTAATGTAGACTGGTGAATGCGATAGAGTAATGGAATATAGATTGATCCATGCGACAGAGTATTGTAATATAGATTGGTGAATGCGAGAGAGCAATGGAATATAAATTGGTGAATGCAATAGAATAATGTGATATAGATTCATGAATGCGATAGAGTAATGGAATATACATTGGTGAATGCGATAGAATATTGTAAAATACATTGGTGAATGCGATAGAGTAATGGAATATAGATTGGTGAATGCGATACAGTAATGAAATATAGAGTGGTGAATGCGATAGAGTAATGGAATTTATATTGGTGAATGCGACAGAGTAAAGGAATATTGATTGATGAATGCGATAGAGTAATGGAATATAGATTGGTCAATGCGATAGAGTAATGGAATATAGATTGATGAATGCGGTAGAGTAATGTAAAATAGATTGGTGAAAGCGATATAATAATATAATATAGATTGATGAATGCGATAGAGTAATGTAAAATAGATTGGTGAAAGCGATATAATAATGTAACATAGATTGATGAATGCGATAGAGTAATGGAATATAGATTGGTGAATGCGATAGAATAATGTAATATAGACTGATGAATGCGATAGAGTAGTTGAAAATAGATTGGTGAATGCGATAGATTAATGTAATATAGATTGATGAATGCGATAGAGTAATGGAATATAGATTGGTGAATGCAATAGAGTAATTTAATATAGATTGGTGAATGCGATAGAGTAATAAATATAGATTGGTGAATGAGATTGGATAATGTAATAGGGATTGATGAATGGGATAGAGTAATGGAATATAGATTGGTGAATGCGATAGAGTAATGGAATGTAGAGTGGTGAATGCGATAGAATAATGTAATATAGATTGATGAATGAGAGAGAGTAATGGAATATAGATTGGTGAATGCGATATAATAGTGTAATATAGATTGATGAATGCGATAGGGTAATGGAATATTGATTGGTGAATGAGATAGAATAATGTAATATAGATTGATGAATGCGATAGAGTAATGGAATATAGATTGGTGAGTGCGGTGGAGTAAGGGAATATAGATTGATGAATGTGATAAAGTAATGGAATATAGATTGGTGAATGCGATAGAATGATATAATATAGATTGATGAATGCGATTGAGTAATAGAATATAGATTGGTGAATGCGATAGAGTAATGGAATATAGATTGACGAGTGCGATAGAGTAATGTAATAATGATTGATGAATGCGATAGGGTAATGTAATATAGATTGGTGAATGCGATAGAGTAATGTAATATGGAGGAAACACCTGAAGGCAATGTTTTGCGGAGAAATCACTCGGTGACTAAAGACGTGTCTAGAATTAAATGAAAGTGCATATGGAAATGGAATTCATTGTGTAATTCACTATAAGCACCGCGTTGGGAGAGTTATTTACCGTTTTCTATTTCCGCCATATTCAAGGTTTTGATAATTTTCTTCGGAAAAACATTTGTCCCTCTAGATTGAAATTTAGTCATATTGCATATTTACTTTTGCAAATGTTTCAAGTTTTCATATGTATTAACTGTCTGACATTATTACATATCAATCTGGTGAAGAATAGTAATGTCCTGTATATAAAAATCTAGTCTGTTATTCTTGTCAGTCAAGTCAGAATTGGGATATAAAAAAAACAACACAAACGCCAATTATTCTATGCAGCTAGTTTCGCATTTAATACATGCTTCTTCAGGCACAAAGCCTGTTATCTTACTCAACACGAGGTTTTAAACACAGGAAATTGTACAATAGAGAAAAATATAATTCCTTTCACAATACAATATAATCCTTCATTACCTAATATAAGCCTTATAATTAATAAATATTGGAGTCTCCTAAATTTATCAAATAAAAACAGCATAAAATCACTTTACAACAATAAACCAATTCTGGCTTATAGAAGACCCAAGAATTTGCAAGATTTTCTAATTAGAACTAAACAGACAGAAAAAAAGTCAATTCTCGTCATCTAAATGTAACAGACACCGGTGCTCTCAATGTGCAAACATAAGAGAAAGTGCTTCTTTCAGTAGCGCTAATATTAAAGAGGTATTTTCTCTACGTTATAACACTAACTGCGTATCAACTGATGTGATTTATTTGATAATCTGTAAGAAATGTAATATGCAATATGTTGGACAAACTACTTCAACAAGTTTATAAGAGAATGAATAATCATCGCTTTCATATAAAATAGTATAGAGATCCTCAGTTTTCCTCTAATATTTCAACACATTTTAATAGCAATGATCACTTTCTACTCGATTTTTCTTTCATGCAAATAGATATTGTACATGGAGACATGAATAGACTCATAAAAGAAACTTACTGGATTCATAAATTAGATACTTTGTATCCTAATGGCCTTAATACAAATGAACTATATAAAATTGTATATTTTTTTTTTTTTTAAATTGATAAATTGTATATCCTTTATAACAATATAATTATATGTATGACTGTTTGTCTCTATTTTTTATTTTATTATTATACTGTCAGTCAAGTCAGAAGCTTTTACAAACACATATTCAGGTAATGAAATAAAAACTAAGTATTAGAAAAGCAAGTTTGCCTTATTAAATGAAATGATGGTTTGATCGTTCCTGGAGTAATATCACATGTGTTGCTGGCTTGGCCAGCCCTCGAGTAATATCACATGTGTTGCTGGCTTGGCCAGCCCTCGAGTAATATGGTGTGTGAAAATGGTTAGGTTACTTCTGGAGTAAGCAATTTGCTGAATGTTTAACATTTAACAATTTTATTTTAAGACATAAAATGTCACAGTGTACATTTCTTTTTAGAACAGGCGTACAGTGGCTATATACTTTCACTTAACCTTTCTCCCCACGAAGGTACATATGGACATGTTCACCGTAAAAGTTACAGTCGGTCTGTATTTTGTATCATTATGCAAGTCTGCTCTCAATCAGTATATTAATCAAGGAAGGAAATGAAAGAAATTAGAAATATTGGCAAAGCTATACAGGACTGATGAAAAAACACATACATTGGTGAATATGAGGCCATACCTTTATTAATAATATTTAACGATTTAACATTGGTAATTGCTTCACTGGAGACACATATTGAATACACACTCCAATAGGTCATCAAATGTGTGCACTTGGATTATTAGAATACTTTTCGGCTGGCATGAAACTGCCTACAGTAAGTTCTACTATTCTGTAGAGAATTCGTAACTCAGTATTATTCTTAGGTATTAGAGTATAATCGAAAGCATTGTGTTGTATTCATTAATTATGCAGGGTAAATCTAACTAGAATCAAACTCTGCTATGGGTAGTAGTAGTAGTAGACTAACTCGTTTATGGGTATCAGTAGACTAACTGGTTTATGGGTATCAGTAGACTAACCCTTTTGTGGGTAACAATAGAGTAGGTTTAGTTTTGTATGAATCATAATATCATAGTAGACTAACTATTTTATGGGGGAAAGTAGACCACTCTTTAATGTGTAGTAATAGAATTACTCTTATATGGGTATTAGTATACTAGATCTTCTATGAGTGGTAGTAGACTATTTTAAGGTTAGCAGTTAACTAACTCTTAGATGGGAAACATTAGGCTAAATGTTATATGGGTAAAAGCAGACTAACTCGTTTATGGATATTTGTAGACTAACTCTTCTGTGGTCAATAATGGACTAACTTTTACGGATAAAAGTCGACAAGCTCTTACAGTTGTAGTACTACATTAACTCTTCTATGGGTAATAGTAGACTAGGTCTTCTATGGGTAATAGTAGACTAGGTCTTCTATGGGTAATAGTAGACTAGGTCTTCTATGAGTAATAGTAGACTAGGTCTTCTATGGGTAATAGTAGACTAGGTCTTCTATGGGTAATAATAGGCTAGGTCTTCTATGGGTAATAGTAGACTAGGTCTTCTATGGGTAATAGTAGACTAGGTCTTCTATGGGTAATAGTAGACTGGGTCTTCCTTGGGTGATAGTAGAGTGATTCTTCCTCGTGATGGAGTAGACTAATTCTTCATTGGATAATAGTAAAATAGTATAGAAATCCATCCACTATGAAAATAGATTTTCTCTCCAAATCATTTTGGTATTTATACTAATCTGACACCTACAATAGTTTCACATAGATCAAAAACACCAAATTTCAAAATCAAGAGAGGCCACATGAGCACAAGAGGCCAGATGTAGTACTGACGGACAAGAAGAACCCGGCTTAGAGCATTCACAAGGCTACACCAGGAGACTCCAGCGCAAGGAAAGAGAAAGAGTAACGAAGTACTACCACCTGCCCAGAGAATAGTGAAAGTTCTGAAAATCTCAGACTGAGACTGTACTAATTGTGGTTGCAGCGCTAGGAGTATTACCACATAAACTTGGAAACAACCCAAGCAAGCTAGGAATAGTGCCTTAGCTATACCGACTACAGAAAGCGGTAACCCGCAGCATGGCAGGAATACAGAGGAAGTTCACTGAGATCAATGTCATGGGAAGCAGTCCCATCTTTGGAGAAAAGACTGGCAAAAAGATCATCAAGAAGCTGTTACGGAAATAAACTACTACTACTACTACTACTACTACTACTACTAATAATAATAATAATAATAATAATAATAATAATAATAATAATAATGGTTTCATGGAATAGTAAGTATCGCCTTTTTTTCTCTCAGTCCTCCACCTTTCTGCTGACCTCTATAAAGCTGGATCACAAGGGTTAAGGAAAGACTCAGGAGCCAATGCTGGCTTAAAAATTGGATTTCTCTTTTTATACCAAGCACACGAGTAGTTTGTTAGGATGATCTGAATCCTCTTCAAATTCTAATTAGCAGCTACTCATATGAAGGCAGGTAGAGACCAAGAGGTCTTTGCTCTCTGCATACATGACTTAACCTTTTCGTCCGATAAAGTATACATACAGGATCTCAAATTTTGATGTTTGAATATTGAATTCATGAAACTCGTTGAATATTGTCCCGTTTTTGCGAGCAAAAGCTGGACATTATTCAACGAGTTTCATAAATTTAATATGAAAACATTATCCATCTGAGATTCTTTTTATCACATGGTTTTTATTTCAGTGGAAATTATTTGGATGGAAAGAAGAACGAATAATTTCGTTAATTCTGATAAACGTTACACCTTTCATTTGTTGTGCGTAAAAAATAGTCCCAAACAAAGTTGAATTATCATTAACGTTTAAAAGTAGATTATACTTTTCTTACAATCTATAAGTCAAAGAACAAGCGTCCTTCCTAATAAACAGAACATTTTGCACAGACAAAAGTCATTTTCCAACACAGAACGTCCGATGGGCGTGATGTCGCATTGTTTAATGTAGTACCCAATTAGACTGCATTAGACGATCGATGTTTACGGAACCTAACATGTCACTTTCACAACTGAACATTGCATTGTTGCAATATTCACGTGAAAGAAGGTTTACTGGATGCAGAAATTCCCATATTTACTGTAATGTATTTGTGACCGGATATTTGTAGTATTTGACTTGGAACAGCAGACTACAGAATATGTAAACAAATTTCATTTTGAGTCGGAATTGCATCACATATTTACCGCGTAAATATGCAGTGGTTAGATAAACTTATATCAGTTTGGAGACCGGTTTATGTCCACATTCTTCTGTGAACAGAGATGAGTTTATTTACTTCTGTTAGTTAACATTTAAACCACGCTTGTATATAGGGTAGATTCCATGCAACAGATACACCGCCTCTCTCAACCCCCACCCCACACAAGAAATACCCGTAGTTTTGCTTGTTGTAGTTATTGTTTTTCTCTTGTGGTTTTAGCCATTTTTCATGATATGATATGTTATAAATGACATAACAAACCCCTGTGTGGGTAAATTAGCCATACTGAATCAGACGAGACCATTTTTCGCCAATTCCCTTTCGCGAGTCGATTAAAAAGATGGCGGCCAAAAATGTTCACTGACAAAAAAAATTCCAGAAGGCGGGGTTAAAAAGTTTTCCCCACGATCGCAGCCATTCAGTAAAGAGAATACTGCACAATAATTTCATGGGTTTATTTGGACCAATCAGAATCACATAAAGTGATATGTTTATATGTTATAATATAAAATAATATGAAACTGCACACACTATAGGCGAAGTCTACCGACTATGTGATAAGTATAGTTATCAGGTGAGAGTCTCAAATGTTTCCAGCTCCAGAATATGGTAGTCTCGTTCAACTAGACTCTCGCGCGACTGCGAGAGATATACACTGACTGAGTCTGGTCAAGGCATGTACATACAGTTTATTGTTACCGAAAGGTGTCTCTCATTTCTTCTGCATTTATTTATTTCTTCTATATTAAAAAAAAAATACACTATCTATACCGTAAAGTCCGTTAGCACTGTTATCGATATTTAATTTGCATTGTTTTTTAGTTAGGTTTTTCATTTTTTTTATTTCATTATATGCTCTGTAAAATTTTATGTTGGACTTGACCTTGTCCAAAATCAAGTTCATTTTCTACTTGACTCGAATACTTGATTTTTTAAAAATATTCTGTATACAACTGATGCATAGCAAAGTGTTTGCTATGAGCATGGGTTAACTATTAGGATTATTATCTTGGCCTGAGTCAACGATATTGTGTATACCACATTGTGTATTCTAATTATAACCAAGATTTTATTCTGAAAACATCATGAACCTTCTAGAAGGTTATTTTCCATTAGGTAAAATTTTTTTATACAAAATTCTAATTGTGACCTGAGGTCAAGTAGAGGACTACATAATCTTGTCTTTCTGGAAATTATTTATTCGTGCTTTAAGATCTGAGTAGAATCAGTTGTATTATTGTTGTGTTCAGTAGTTCATTTTGGCTGGAATAGTATTTATTCAAATAATTTATTCTCTGGAAATACAGTGTACTCAACCTCTAAAATTACATTCTTGTACACAGAGGCTTGAATTTATAGTGAAATTTCAAATAAAAATTTATTCCTGGATTTTATTGTTGTGATCCAACAAAAGACTGTTTGAACATCACCACTACTCGGGGCACCACACGCACATTAATACTTTCAGCATTGGATTTGATTTGGATTTCCACTACAGTTTATTCGGAATTATAATCATTAGAACTTGTGTTCGAAATTTTACAATGCGTGTTGCTTCTCTTTTCTATTGTTTAATTTAAGACCATAGAGTCATAATAGTACTATTTGTGCATAAGCTATAAATGTAAACAACTGAGCAACGCGGGGCCTGCACCTTTTATGTATTGAGTGGATTAATATCACAAATGACGATTTGCAAAATTTTAATGCAAAAACGACAACGCGTATTACCTAAACATAATTTATATGGTCTGTTCAACACATGAACAAAACTTTGAAAATGGTCCATTTTTGGGAGTAAGAATACTGACATTTACCAACCAATCAGCAACTTTACCAGAATTTTGGTATGCGTCGTTTTTAACGTCTCAGTCATTTTTATGGACCATCATCCTGGTTGCATACTGTACAGACCATCATTCTGGCTGCATATATTTCAGGGTGATGAGCTCAATGGTTACCAAGTTCTGACCAAGGGGCTGGACTTTTTATTTTTATTGTTTGTTTATGACCAGTTTTGTTTAAGGAAGTGGTGTAGTAAAGTATTACTAGAGTGTCAAGTTTGATTTCACATTCACTTAAGACCTAAATTAAAGCTCTGTCAAAATTATACGTTCTCATCTCATTTGGAGTGGGGAATATATGTTTTCTAAGCTAGGCATTGTGTGACAACTGATTTCACGATTCGTTCATCTCAAGCTAAATCATTCAGGGTTCCAGTATATATTTATTTTCCTTGGTTCCAACTACCATTTTGTCCACAAAACCCTTAATGGACGAATTACTGAGATCCTTGAACAACTTTTAGAAATTATTGGTTTCAATGGAGTGTGTGATTAGATATAATAACAGCCTGAAAAATAGCAAATATTTATAGGTAACAAAAGTAGGGTCGGTTTTATGGAAACACTTGTCATCCTGACTCTCTCTCTCTCTCTCTCTCTCTCTCTCTCTCTCTCTCTCTCTCTCTCTATATATATATATATATATATATATATATGTGTGTGTGTGTGTGTGTGTGTGTGTGTGTGTGTGTGTTCAAAACAATGGAAACTGTTAATATATTAATCTTTTTTGCAAAGGATTTTGATATTTAAATAAGCAGTTATATAGTGGTTACATTTACCTATAACATCTGGATAAAGATAGGTGTATTTTCATTTGTTGTTATCATAGTGATTTAATTCATGGAAATCTACAAACCGCTTTCTACGAAAACTTCCCCTTGAAAATCTTTCAACAACTATCTTCTCTCCTTTACCATGTAATGGAGAAGAAATATTTTGCCAGTCCGCTGTATTCTCGCCTTCAATTTACCATATACTTTTCTAGAAGATTTGATTGCTTCTAATAAATATATAGCAATTGTACATGGTATTCAAATTCATAATTTGTTTTGTGTGACCTACATATTGTATAAAAGGCTAATCACCATCTTTAGGAATATACTTAAAGGAGGACAACAAACCAGTCTACTGTTACAAGTAGTTTCTTACTGCGTACAATTATGTTTTGCCCGCAGACATGTAATTCCCAGATGAATTCGGAATAATCTAACAAAAAGATTGATGGCGTCTGAAATCATGTGATAAATCGTAAGTTCTTGTTCTGCACTAAAATTGATGGTTAGAAATTTGGCGCTATAATGCATAACAAAGCGCTGACTTTTACATCAAAGACCTCGTAATCAAATAATGAGGTCTTATCAATGCTGACTTTTACATCAAAGACCTCGTAATCAAATAATGAGGTCTTATCAATGTCGCTAAGGCATCCAGAATATTCCCCAGAACAGAACACGTAAAACACATGGATGTTTTGTTCTCTTTAAACTGACTTGTTGTGTTTAGAATTGTTCTAGAGAACACTCACAGCAAATGTTTAAACTTGATCTATATATCTGGTGCAAATGGAATACCGCAGTAGAGGCAGACTGGTAAGTACGCTTGAATTAATAATATCGTTTAAGGTGAGGGACAGTACGAATATAAAATAAATGCATATTATAAACAACATAATTATATGTTATTCTTCTAAAAGTACCGCAAAAGTTTTTGTGAGATTTTAAAACTGATTAATTTGCGAACTGAAAGGACTCAAAATGGAATTTTTACTGACCGTCATTCAGGTTCTGAAAGTTTTTCATTAAGATCAAAGTCTTGACATGCTTTGGTTATTTCAAGCAGCTGCCATATTTTTTAATGCTTCGTCATTATTTTAAAACAAGGCTTCCTGTACCGAAAAAGGGTACGATAAGTTTATATAATCATATTACTGGATAGATGAATCAACAAAACTTTGCTCTTCTCATGAATAATTAAGTCAGTGTCACCAGAAACACATAAATTTGCAAACAAATGTATATTTTCTCGTTGAAAGCTTGGGTGTGTTTCATTTATTTATCAAATCTACGGGAGGAAGAAAAGAAGATTCAGATGTATGACGTCAGTTCAAAGCTACAGCTTAGCATAAGAAACAGGCAAAAATAACATATGCAAGCCTTTGAGATCTTTCTTATTTCCGTCAAAGGTTTCTTCAAGCTTCACTTTCATGCTCAGCCGCTTGAATAAAATCTTCAGTGCTGTCTTTGCGGTAATTATAGTTCATCTAATGTTTAATATATTTAATACATTTTCATTTTTTTTTCTTTTAAATCTTGAAGATTAATGCGTCGACCAACGATGTGCGGAAAATCTAGTCACTACCTGATTCCAAACGATGCAATATTACAAGTAGCAATCTTTTAATACACTGCAATAAATAAATAAATACTTACTCAGATGAAAAGCAAAGTGCTTTAAAATAATTATAAATTAAGACAAAAATAAAGCAAACGATAATGTAATGGTAGATGTTGAGAATATTCTTTTTTTCTATCAAATATGTATCAAATTTTTGCCAAAAGTTTTGTCGATTTCGTAAAGTAAGAACAAACACGTTTTGTTTCTTTTAGCTTACTCAAATAGTAAAAATATATTGAATAACTCCATTGGTTAAATTATAACAATCACAGTACACCCAGAGTCTACCGACCGTATTTCACTCGTGCTAGTACTGTCTGCGGTTGAATGTAGTTCGGTGAATTGTGCCTGTTATGTCTTCGGTCTCCTGCTGTACTTCTCTTACCAGGTGTAATTTTCACTCAGTTCCGCTTCAAGAGTGGATTCTGCCTGACCAATGTATGGGTTATCGCTATATTCCTAAATGACCTAGTGCAGGTGGTAATATAATGGGTCGTAAATGTGCCAAATTTCTTGCCCAACAGTAGAGTGTAGATCAGGCCTCATTCCTCGCGTAAATTTTGGATATTTAATTGTATAGTAGGCATACCTCATTGGATACTACCAGACTTTAGTGGTCAGTACACTGTGGGTAAAGTGTATCTCTAACCATTATAAGCTCTTTAATACCAAAGAACATGTGCGCAATCTTTGAAGAAAGAATCAGAAGAAGACAAAAACATTTATTTTCAATAAAATTTTCCTATCCACCAATTCTATACGTAAGGAGGCGACATTGCAGCAGATTTGTGAATATTCTTGCGTACTCGCAGGCCATACAGGAAACAAAAGCCGGCATCGGTTCTTTTAGTATTGTTCTTTACATCAATCATTGCTTAAGATTTAGTGGAATTAAATAGACCAAAAAAAAAAAATGACTTAAAGCAAAATGACTTTATTGAATTTCAGTGCAGCATGTCATGAGCAAACATTAATGCGACATTTTAAATTTGACATCGATGCACTATTAAACCTATTATTTACTACGTGACATAAATTTATTGATACACATTTTAATAGAAACTGAATGATTTAAAGAAAAGTGATAATAATTTAAGGTACATATTAAGTTACTATTTATTTCAAATGCAGACACTAATCGGAACGTTATTTGATCTAAACATCCGATATTAATTTTACACCAATCAGTTTAGATCAGAGAAACCATAGCCTTTGTCTAACCGTAGCGAAGGCTTTATTTGTTACAATGAAACGGGAATTTCAGTGAAAAGCAATCCCAAGCGAGTCGGTTGCAAACTGTTTGCCAGTATTTACGTACCAAAATATAAAATCACACCTCGAATGCTGTCCTACAAGGGGTACTGGTGGCCCAATAACCTTGTCTCTACAATAACCATGTCTCTACAATAACCTTGTGTCTTCCTTATAACAATATATAGTGCAATACATGTCTCTCACAGTCATGTTATCTAATACTTGATTTCCTTCCCTGTGAACTTTTTTATGTTTTATGTATATTTAATTTGCATTGTTTTTTTAGGTTTATTTTATTCATTATATGCTATGGGTTATGCAAAATTATATTTTGTAGGTGACCTTGTCCAAAATCAAGTTCTTTGTCTACCTGACCAAAAACATTGATTTTTTTATTTTAAAATTATGTAAATAACTATCACATAGCTAACATTTTCTCTGTAAATGTGGGTTTCATATTAAGATAATTATGAATAGAAGTAAACATATTTATCTTGATCTGAGGCAAGGACATTTAGATTTGATTTGGGTGAAATTATTTATTATTGTCTAGAAATACAAAGTGCTCTATAATATTCTCGGAGAGAGACATCAACTGGGAATTACAGTGAGTTCAAACAAGGAAACCTTGGATCATATTACCGTGATTCAACAAAAGACTGTTAGCACATCAATACAATTCAGGCCATTGGTACAGTAGTACAGCAGAGACTGTAGGCCACTAGAGGTACATTAATACCTTCACCGTTAGAAATTATTTGGATACCACTAACGATCATTCAGAACTTTATTCATTAGGACTTGTGATAGCAATTCTAGGATCATCTGGTATTTAAGTTCTTTATTTACATTTTCACTTTGTATTCATCGGAAATAAATTATTTGTTGAATTTTACAAAGCTTGTTGCTTCTTACTCTTTTCTATTATTTTAAGACCATAGAGTCGTAATAGATGAAATTGACAACATCATCGGAGGTTTCGATGCGTAAATTACATGTCTGAGTTTTCTGTGTTGTGAAAGAAATATATTAGATATATATTTGTTTATACCCATACTGACAATGAATTCTGATAATCCTTAGCCATTTTTTAAAATTTATTTTTATTGTATTGTTAATTAGTATTTTTAATTTTTGCTGATACTTTGGGGAGAGGGGTTGGGGAGAATTCCTACGATCCTTTGCCTTTGTCTTTATTGGGGGCGGGGATCAGTTGAAGGCATTGCCTTTTTATTCTCACTTGCATCACCGCAAAAACAACTGTTGCAATCTACGAATACAACTTTGAGCATATCATTCTGTATAACTATTATACCTTTTTCAGTGGCGTCACTAGGGTTGTGTCATCCAGTCCGGTAACTCATGGTGTCACCACCATGGACCTCCTTCCTGCACAAAAATTAAAAAAATTCTATAGATAGTCATGTGCGGTAACTCATGGTGTCACCCCCATCGACCCCCTTCCTGCACAAAAATTAAAATTTTTTTTATAGATAGTCATGTGCGGTAACTCATGGTGTCACCCCCATGGACCCCCTTCCTGCACAAAAATTGAACAATTTTACAGACAGTCATGTGCGGTAACTCATGGTGTCACCCCCATAGACCTCCTTCCTGCACAAAAATTCAAAAATTGTATAGACAGTCATTTTGGTGTCACCCCTTCTGATGGTGTCACCCGGTGCGGTCCGCACCCCCCGCACCCCCCGCACCCCCCTAGTGACGCCACTGACCTTTTCAAAGAAGCACAAACCAATGATAATTATGTTTTTGGCATATGTGTAATGATATATCGCATACGTCATATTACACTCATTACGTTGTTCACAACGTTACTTTGATTTCACCACATAACCTGCCTCTTTTGTTTCTGTTCCAGATAACATGTGCAGGAACCATCTATGTCCGTCCATGTTTTTCTGTTTTTCTTGAGTGTGTCCTCTTGCAACGCACAACCCTTTCAGCTATCTCAATTTGTTCCAAGTAGAACGGCGAAACCCTTTGGAAGATTCGACTTCAACAACCAGTTGATACAAAGCCATGGCCGGGAAAGTAATTCATCATCAAATAGTGTTCAAAACTTTCAAAGTCAAGTCTTTCGGCATGGAACTCCAACTGTACCGTTCCAGAATCATCAAAGAGACCCTCTATTCGGAATTACAGGAAGCCAATCAATGGGATGGGATGGACACCTACCAGCTTTGCAAGGGATACATTCCAATAATTTCCAAGCAACGAACTTTGAACGATCCCCCGGGAATCAGCAAAGTCATCATTTTTTCCCATTTCATGATTCTCAGGCAAATATCTCAAATATAAACAGTGCTCCAAATAATATACCAGACATGCCCGCTGCAACAATTAAACCAAGAACTTTAATAAGAGTTGATCGTCAGCCAACATCAGTGTTCCCAATAGCAGACCATGTTCCAAAACCTAATGTATCAGCTGTTGTATCTGAAACACGATCTTTACAAATGCAAATACTAGAGCCACAAAAGAATCTTACGGTACCTATTAGCCAAGGAATTACTTCTAATATACAAGCTACATCCCACAATATTGATATGATATCAAACATTATCAACCATTTGTCTACTCACGGTATGTTGGGAGTAGTTGACGACCAGTTAATGAATCAGATGGTGCCTCAAAATATAGGTCATCCAACATTAACGGAACCAAATGCAAACCTTCTAGGACAACAGTTTTCAGCCTCTGATGTCATGCAAATTCAAAGGAATCCAAATGGTAACATAAACACAAATATACAGAATCAAATTAATTACAATCCAAATCAACTAAATAAAACTCATGAACCAAATAATTTCTCAAGCTTTGGAAACCAAGTGCTTGCCTCCACAAAATTTCAGGATTCTTTCTCAATGCAAGGTATTCCCATTGACGTAGACGATGATCATATGTCGGGGATGTTGGCAAATAACGGCGCTGTATCACATTCTGCTATTTCCTTTCCAGTACTCAAAGAAGTTACTGCTCGGAACATCGGCTCTCAGGCAGATGTAACCTTATCAAACGTGGGCACTTTTAACCAAAGTTTGCCCATAATTGATGGTGCTAGACTACCAGGAAAGGAAAACAATCAGACACACTTTGGCAGCCAGTCTCAATCTGGAATTGTTGTGTCGGATATTCCCATGGGTTCAGATACTTTTGATATTCAGGTTTCCAGAAAGAACGTTATTCTATTTAAAACAGAGAATATGAATCATTCCCCTCAACAAGTACCAACAAGAGTGTCTGTACATATACACGACAAAGCTCCAACGCTTTCTCAGCAGCAGCAAGGTAAAATATATCAGATGCCTGCCGACAATACAACACAGAGGATGAAGTTTCTGAATAACCATAAAAATTATCATCTTAATGTAGTGGGACCACAGATTTTCCAAAACACTGTCAATAATCAAGGAGCCTATTTGACTACGTTGGAAAATCATAGGGTAGTCGATCAAAGTTTACGTGATAATGTTTCCGGGAACAAGTTCGTGAATCAACAAAATGTAAAATCCAGACAAAATGAAATCGATAAAATAAATTCTAATATGGTAACAAGTAATAGTGCTAATTCTGTTATTAGTACCAACACCATGATTCAACCGGCCCCGGCAAACCAAGAAGGTCAAGTGAACCAGACTCATGCTGGATTTCATTTGCACCATGGAAGTGGCAATGAGAATGCTGTTATGTCAAGACACAGACTGGAATCAAGCAACAAATTAAGTGTTAATAGCATTTTTAATATGGAGTCTAATTCACAGAATCCTACAACTGGAGTGTACATCGGCAGTAGAGGTGATAATCTAACCTTTGCAAATATACCTTTTCAGACCCATTTATTAGGTGATAATATTGGATCAGTTATGAATTCAAAAGTTTTTCTTGACGATGGACAAGTTTACCCAAACCAGATTGAAATGACTGCACAATTACCTTCCAACAACATGGCATTAGATGATATCAATCTAAATTTACAAGGACAATTAGAATTATTACCAGTGACTAATATTCGGATGATTCACCCCAAAGAAGAACCTACACGGAAGCTGATGTTAGTTCGAATCGAGAGTGATGCAGGAGATTACTTCAAGTGGGTACATCCAACACTGTCAACAACCACGCCCATTTCTGATCCCGAGGCTGAGGAAGAGGAAGCTACTGTGACTGTTGGCACAAGTACAAAATCCAATACAACACCAATTACTACTACTACTACTACTACTACTACTACTACTACTACTAAGAATTTATCCTCGAAACTAAGCTGCACTGCTGACGCAAATTCACTTGCTAATGGTTGCAGGAACAAAAAGCATTCCGTTACAAATAACAAAAGTGCGCAGAACATGACAATCTTAGCTACGTCGCTGTCAAAAATAACCCCCAGAAACATGAGTAAAATAGAAAATCAGAATATCATTCGTCGTATTGCAACGAAGTTACTTAAAATCGTCTCCGATTCCGCTGCGAAAGCGGAACCTGATGCAAGTGGTAGAGTATTAGCGATTCTGAACAAGGAAGTCACTCCAGTGCATAGAAACATAGAACAGCCACTAACATCCAAACAAGTAAAGCCACAGAATAGGTGTTCAGAAAACACCACATTAGAAAAGACTGGTCATTCAGTTCGTCTTCTCCACAAGCCAAACAAAGAACTGAATTTGGAGTGGATTGACGCATCAACAGACGGCAATCACACATTATTAGAACTCTCAAGAAAAACTTCCCCCATTGTTCCACCGACAACATTTTCTTTACCTCTATCCATTGCACATAATAATGTGCCCGACATTTCATCAGTATTGAACATAGACATTAACGAACCTTTGAATGTCAAGCCTGAACCAGTATTAATTCGACTGGAACCTGGTCAACAAACATTACATAGACAAATCCGACTGCAATCAAACTCATCCAATCGGCCAAAATTGGTGCCTCTCAACATACAAACTACAGCTAATAATTCACAACGTGCACCATCAGCGTCGACAAAAATCCACATTGGACCTATACCGATGAAGCCAAATCACAGTATACTCCCAATCTTTTTTACAGATACTTCCAACATAGATAAAAATAGCTCAAACGTTTTAAACCAAACCAGACATATCCAAGGCCGGACTATAAGAGTTTATAAATCAGAAGAATCTAATAAGGAAATGGTGGTTAAGCAACAACTAAGAGAAGGAAACAATGCAGATAATAACATTTCTTTATTGGTACAGCATCCCGAGTCCACATCTCAAAATGGCAGACATGGAAACAATTTGTTAGTGCCTACATCGATCAACGCTATGAAAGATGTACCACATGTTCCCGCAGGGACAAAATCTATTTCACTCAAAATGAAAAGCTCTGCAGACAGCGGACACGCATCAAAACAAAATAAAATACAAAATGGAGGAGGAGCTGATCATACCACCACTTTAAAACAAGACAGACAGGTTTCAGCTGCATTTACGGTGAAACATAGGATTCGTTCAGCGGTAAACACAGAAACACGTACACCTCCCACAAGCCAATCTACATACTCTGCAGTTGGAATGGAATTAGAGTCAAGAATGCAAATACAGTTGATGAACAATATTCTAGAGTTAAGAAATAGAATTGAGAGAGCAGTTAAGTTGAAGACGCCGGACAGATTAACAGTCATGAATCTCATACGCAGATTAAATCACTTTACGCAAACAATTCGTAATACGACGACGTCAGATGCCAAGCAGACAAATACAGCTACTAAGTCGGCAACCATCAATATAACCACTCTGACCACAACAACAAATGAAGGGGGAGAAAATGAAATGGAGGAGGAAAACATATCTGGTACAGTTTCAACAATAACTATAACATCTAGTACAGGTACCACAACTGAGAACGTTGGAGAAATTGAAGTAGAGGCTGAAGACATAATTTCTAGTACTAGTTCTACGAGGGCAATCACTATAACTCCAACATCATCAACAACAACAACATCAGAGACTGAAGCTGCAGAAGTTGAAAATGAAATTGAAGCTGAGGACTTAGTGTCAACAACTACTACTGTTCGCAAGTTATATTCTGCTCACAGTATAACTAAACCTATAACAACCACAGTTTCAATAAACTTATTTGCTAACACGGCAAATCAACAAGTCGGATCTGTTACATCTTCGTCTGCAAGGAACTCCGGAGATGGTATTTATGGTCAGTCTTACATTGCTCCAGAGGTAAAGGTTCTGTCAGCTGAGACAAAAAGTAAAGCACCATTACCTCAACTGAACCATTCAAAAATTAACACAACGAAACTATCTGCAGGTGTTAACAAAATTCTTAAGGCAATTGGACATGAGAAACGAGGCAAAGTCGATTCAACAAAAATACAGCTTCAAAAAATTGGGGATACGATTGTTATTAAAGTTAATCCAGTGGAAAAAGTAAATAGTATCGTAGTACTTGATAATAGAGGTATAATCAGTCCGAAGCTCAATACTGGGGATCATTCACAGCAAAGACCTAGTCTAGATTCAAAGCCACAAACAATAAATCGACCATCAACTCGTCTAAAGATTTTCAAGGAAATGCAAATGAAAAAGATGAACCGGCCTCCACCAACACCGTCAACATCTATGAGATCGAACGAAACCAAACCCGACATACACCAACTTTCACGACAGGAAATAGTGGAAACATTTGATGGCAATACGGAAAAGACGAGAGCGCATCAGACCACAACGCAGGCACATAATGGGCAAAATAAGCCTTCTCAACGTATGATCGGAATGAGAAATGCAAATTTCGGGCATGGTTCCCATCACAATCATCAGATACAGACGACTAGTGGATTACGAAAACAAAACCCTGGCCAGGATATTGGAAGCCCACAGCACAAGAACGAACTCAGACCGAAACCACTCCCTGCTCCACAAACACAACTTAGAAGATTGACAAATCCCTCCAGACCCCCTCGGCTAAATCAGGCCCCCGTAGAGCCATTAAAAGTTAAAGTAAGTTTATCAAGTATTACGACCAACAATAAAGATATTAATGATATCAAAATTGGTGAAAACATCTTAAGGAGTGATTATCAACACAGAGTACCAGAAACAACGGTTGCTATTAGCCCTAATTTACATGAAAAACACGGAGTGGTGCAACGGATTCCGTTTAGCGTAATCAAAAGAAATGAGACCAGACCTGGTCCTGAGATAAAACCAAAAACTAACTTACGAAAGGCATTGCTCCCAAACTCCGGTCAGAATAAAGAAAATCTAGACAGGAAGATTAATAATGATGGAACAGCAAGTCACCAATCACCTATTTATGTAGGTGGAAAAAACACACAGACCGAAAGTGAGGTGAACAAAGCAAACAAAATAAATAAATCGCTTCCATATAAACGCCCTTCAAGCAATGAATCGCAATCAGTAAAACAACTTCCGCCTCAGAAGGTTGTTTCATCTATTTCTGCCTTAACAAGGTCGACTCCAATATCTTTAACAAAAAGCCACAGCGATGAGAATGAGAAAGTCTCACAAAATCAGAGAAGTGAAATAATCAAGCAGTCACCATCTTTACACGCACAACGCAAAAGTCTCAGGATACCATTCCAAAATAGTGCCAAAGGAGGCAAATTAGGACCCAGTGATGTGCGGGAAAATACCCAAATAACAGAGATGCAAAGTAAGGACAATAGAAGTAATGATGGAGTCAAAGAAGGCCCTCGTCAACTTAGTTCTGAACAAGGACCCCGAGTAATGAGATTAGATCCGCCACGAGGTCGTTTTTCCCATCCTAATCGGCAGCTGCCAACGCTGGGCGGAGGAAGTCCTTCTACTAATAGTTCAGGGCTAAAACCAGAAGGCAATGATGCATTTAGGCATCAAAGGACAACAACTACAAATAGCAATTTGATGCAATCGGTACTTTCGTCACCTCTGAGGAAACTGGAGGAAATACGGCTAAAACAGGTTCGTGGTAATATTAGATCTGAAAAGAAGAACTTGCTTTCTTTAGGGCATAAAATAGAAATTACTACCTCGTTACCACTACATGTCATTCCTGTTTCAGCGACGGAGCACCCGATAAAGACCGATGAAGAGGGTCAAACTGATAACCGAGATAATTATGATATGACTACAATTCACGAAGTTACAAATAATTTGCTAATAACATCAGAATATGATATAACGACGTCAGCCTCAAAACGAAGAATGCGTGGAAATAGATTGTCTGGTGAGGTTCGCGACAGTTTCTACTCAAGCAATGACAGAACACGAGATTCCTCGAGGCAAAGCGTCTCCGTTCAACGAAAGAGACCAGATGATACAGTGCAAAATTCAAAACCAGTTCATGCCATGAAGGGTAGTATTGATGCGCAAAAAGGATTTCGACAGGAAAGGCCATCCGTGCGACCAAATAGACAGGGAAGACAGATGGGACCCTTTCGTCCTAGAGGGCCTCTTATATCCTATGAAAGGAGAAATGGTGAAACAAACGTAGAAAGGTACACTGGTACCTCTCTTCGGGATGCATTTAGCAACAGGCACAAGCAAAATGAATTTCGTCCTCCCCAGTTTGCATTGAACAACAGACAAAATAAAATACTGCCCAGGATGAATCTGCCCAGGGAAAACCCAAAGCTACCGACACAGCCAAATGTCAGCACAGAAGAAGGAGGAGAAGAGGGTGGCGGTGGGGGCGGAGAGAGAGAAGGAGAAGGTGGCTCAATAACTTCAACAACGACGTTCGACACTTTTCATTACAGAAATGTTGGCACATCAATGAGTGTTCCTTATTGGAGCTCTTCTCTGAGCCGAAGCGTTTATCCCCATTACAGAGGCAAAAATCATGATCAACAATCATCACGCCGGCACAACAACCAGCAAGAATGGATCCAACATCGACAACCCCAACGAACTTTAGCTTGGAATAAGGGTCAAGTCTACAATTCGCCGACAGGAAATGAATATGTGGAACGTTCACCACAGGACAGAAGACCTCATCATTCCGAACTAAGTGGATATGACAGACAAGCACAATATGATCGGTCATCTAATTTTAACAACAAAGCAACTGAACAATATAATTACAATCTACATCAAAGGGGCGGTACAAATGAGTACCAAGGTGGTGACAGGCGATATTCCTCAGGAGGAATGGAAACATCTACCCATTGGAATAAGTATCCACTTGAAAGGACAGGGACTACAACATACAGTTGGTGGACAGACGATCAAACCTATACAAACGATAGTGCTTACAACGGGAACAACGTTGAAAGCCAGGCAAGCAGTGCATCGAACTTCGATCACAATAAGAACTTTAATAAAGGAAAACTGCAAGATAGACATTTACGAACAACAGAGGCAGTACGATGGCATGATACTACGACCAGGGTCTATAGAAATGGTGATGGTTGGCAGCAATGGAACCAAAACGAGAATAGCCCCACAACAACACCATTTGCAAACAACGAGTGGTGAAAACATTCCATTACTGGAGAGATTGGAAGAGTTGAAAATCATATACTTCAAACATAAACAAAGATCTGAAGTATTAAGTCTTTACTTCAGAGTATGATAACATTCTGGTAACTATCGTATATGTTATATATATATATATATATATATATATATATATATATATATATATATATATATATATATATATATATATATATATATATATATATATATATATATATATATATATATATATATATATATATATATATATATATATATATATTGAAATTAAGGTCAAAAGTTCAAATGCACTCCAACACACAAGCACACAGCCATGCGCTAAGAACCTTCCACCCCCTTCCCTCCCACTCCGAAAAAGAATGATGGTGCAAGGTAGAAAATAAGGCCTCGATGTGCACAAGAACTAACTCGCTAGGCAAGCGGAATTTAACACTGAGCTGTATGCACGAAGTCTATTGGATATATATTTATGAATACCTATCTATCAGACAGTGAGAAGCTCTTCCGCTCTTTTTGGCATATAGCTGTCATTGATAATTATATCTTGGATCCGTAAATACAGATCATGTGGGTTTGTCGAAAACTCTACTTGATTATGTAAATTTTAAGGAGTGAATTTGTCACTTCCTGCTCATGCTTTCAATGACTGATTTCAGCAATCAGAAATGGAAAATTAATTTTAAATCATCAACCACTACCATCAGCTGTGAGAACAATATATGAAATGACCGGATAGTGTTCCGACTAATGCTTGGAAAGGTCTCTCTCTCTCTCTCTCTCTCTCTCTCTCTCTCTCTCTCTCTCTCTCTCACACACACACACACACACACACACACACACACGTTAGATTTCTTTTGGAAATTTCAGTAAATAGCACTTGAATTAGATTAGGCACCGGTATATGTTAAAACTACATGATATCTGCAAAATGAAGAGGCGGAAAAGAAAACTATCTTTGGTATTCTGGCTAATTACAATGAAATGAAAAAAAATAAATCGGGTATTTTAAATACACACTGGTTTATTTCAAGCATGGTCATTTACAATGTCAGCATTACAGGGAAGAATTTTAGAAGAGGGAAATTTTTTATTTCGTCAACAATTAATGTCTATCATCTATCCAGCAACAAATTTCTCAGTTCCTTAGACTTTTGACTTTCAAGAAAACCTTCCAGAATGAGGATCCATGGCTGCTTGCAATTTCGTTCCTTGACGAGAATACACAATGAAGTGAACAATTTATACTAGATGGATATGACGACAGGAAAACGGACGAATACCCAATCACCCTCCACTTAACTCCAGTTGTCAGTCTGTAATCTACAAAGACTACAGATCAAACGTGTTGCACAATTACGCCAGAGGCAATAAGCTTTAGAGCTATTTTTATCTTGTTCAAATGACGGTGAACAAAAAGCTTGACGGGCATTACTGCCACGTGTTCAACTGATGGGAGACAACAAAATCACCTGTACTGTGTAACATATTTAAATTTAAGTCGTTATAATTTTGTTCATTCCATGTTCTTGAGATTTTCACAAAAAAAACGAAAGTCTTGTTATTTTTTAGTTATGAGAATAACTTTGATTTGAAAGAGATGAATTTGTTTATGAGTCAGCGTGGTTAGCTTAGTTTTGGGGATTCGTCAATTGTATAATGATATCTTGCCTCATTTGTCCACAGTTATAGCACTGAAGCTGGCAAGAAAAAAAAACCGACAATTTATAGCAAATTACTTTTGTATGCATTCTTACAAAAAGAGCATTGCACATAAGGCAGTACGGAAGCATGGGATGTATAACGTTTTATCGACTGTACAAGAGATGGATAACGAACAGTATAGAAAACAAGTGTGCGATATAATGTATGTGAACTAGTTGAATTTGACTCGTTGAGAGTCCCAGTTGATTATCAAATATAACTTGCGTACAGTTCTCCATGAACTTGTCAGTTTTGTAGATTTAAGTCATACTAATATTTGCAGTGTTGCTCCTTGAGCTTGGGTTTGATTGTTTTTCGCAGAGTTTTGTCTCTGGTCCCCAAAATATTGACTTTTGCGGAAAACTGAAACCAATTCATTACTTTTTACGGTAATGTCATTCACTTGAGGCACTTAGATCACTTTTTGAAGTTAGCACTTCTGTTGATTTTTACTGTGACAAAATGGGGTCTGCACTGATCAAATGACTTTGCTCTTTGTGCAATGTATGCAAAGATTATACTTTTTCAAGTGGTTTTAATTGTTATTACTCTTTATGGGAGGAATGTCAGTTAAATATATCCAAATTTTGGAAGATATTAGCAACCGTTTCTTTTTAGGCGGTACAGTCTATCTGTCTGTCTCTGTCTGTCTCACACACACACACACACACACACACACACACACACACACATATTTAACAACTCGTGCATATTTAGTAATACATTGGCCTAACGATCGGAATTACACTGGCTTGAAGTTTGTGTGGTCATTGCAAGCGTTATTTCTATGTTAAACATGACTTAATGTGGCTGATAGACATGAAAGGACCTTGTTTATTTATTTATTTATTTATTTATTTATTTATTTATTTATTTATTATCATAGTAGGAGACTCTCTCTCTCTCTCTCTCTCTCTCTCGATCTCGATCTCGATCGATCGATCGATCGACCGCTCCGGTGGCCTAATTTTTTTTGCGTCCTCCCCGGATGCGGGAGGTCGCTAGTTCGAACCCCCGACCGAGTCATACCAAAGACTTACAAAAATGGTACCTGCAACTGCCTCGCTTGGCGCTCAGCATTAAGAGGTTAGTGCTAGGACTGGTCGGCCTGGTGTGAGGACAACGTGACTGGGTGGGACATGATGCTACATGTCTGCAGACATCGTAGCGATATGTCTGAAAAATTGTAAAAGCTACGTTAAAAATCCAAATCACAAACACATACTCTCTCTCTCTCTCTCTCTCTCTCTCTCTCTCTCTCTCTCTCTCTCATAGTTTGAAGAATATTTATTTCCGTTTTTACAAAAGCTTAGGTATCAGGTCATATTAGAAAAAGATAATCCGAACATTGTGAATGTCATAACAAGTTGGTTGTTTTTCATTTTAATACAGGATATGCATAATTTTCTCTTCGAAAATGTTCTAACTAATTAATGTCAGCTTCCGATTTCCTATAAATCTGTTTCAAATTATTTGCATTATATTCTAAAATATTACGAGGACGGGCGTAAAAAAACGGTCCTCACATCGCTTTTCAGACGAAGGCAAATTTATTTATTTATTTATTTATTTATTTGGAAGTGCCTCGCTTTATTAAATTAAATTATTTTCACCAGCAGGTCCAGGAAATAAGGAAAATAATTGCACAAATTTTAAGATTTATTTTAAGGTGACGTTTTACAGTTTCGTATTTTGAACAGGGTTGGATTTTTAAAGATATAGAATTTTGTAGGTTTTCCTCACTGGTTACACGATTTAAAAAGGACTCGGTATATCTTAGGTATTGCTTAAATAACTCTTAATTCCCTTTATTTTATTGCATGATTGATGTGTGCACTTTGGGTTATAGAGTATACAACTTGGTCTTAGTTCAGATGTGCCCATATAAAAATCTGCTAGCTTTGCTTGGTCATTTTCACTTCCTGGACTTGAGAGGTAAATTGTATTTCAAAAAAGAGTCGTTTGTTGACTTTTTTATATTTTGTAATTCATTCGTTTCACTTTCAGAAGCTGGTATTGTCTAGTCTGGCAAAATTCGATTTGCCTAATTTAAAAACTGCTAAAGATAGTGTGCTATAGACTAAGTCAGGATGATATTTCGAACATATGGGAGCAGACATTCTGGTTAGCTGTGTACTTAGATCATGCACATTTCCACAAGTATAATATTCAAAGAAATTTCAGCCACGGTACATGAAAGTAACATAGAGGTATGTCAACATTCTCTCCATTGTACTTGCTGCAAATACAAACAACTTCACCTTACACCTGTCACTCTCTTAGAAGTTGAAATATCTGTACAGCGCACCCTTATGTAATCTCGTAAATAGTCAATTCTAACAAAGGAAATCATTCTTTTTCTTTGACTGCTATCCAGAATACTTGCCGGAGCAAACAAAGATAATAACCGACAATCATTCAGGGACAAGCAACATGTGCACTATCTCGATGCGAAGTTATAAATGGTTCACACATCGCATTTTTATTACCACAAATAGAAAAATTTCCAATGACTTGCATACGTATTTTTTTAAACATTTGTTTGAAATAATTTCTGAAACCTGTTTTGAAGAAAAATTCTTAAGCAGATAACAATTTGACTTCATAAAATTAAATAGCACTGGATTAAAAGATTTAAAAAAAACCCCACCGATGTTATCATTTCTTTAAACCAAAAATACAAGGTTTTTCATTAGTCTTAGTTAAGATGAAATGCAGTCTCGTTATTTAGTAAAGTTGTATGTTTCGATCGTCATTGTAACCATACATTACGTAATGAAAACTATGAAAACCAGAGTTTTCTCCATTTTCTGATGTCCTCACTCAGTGGAGAAACCCTGACCTGTCTTTGTCTGGGCAACAGTAATTATCGATATACGACGTATTATTCATAAGTAAAATGATTCCATTTTGAGATCTGTTTGAGGTGTGGGTAGATAAATAATGGATTCCTGCACAAGAAAGATTGGAGAATAACTTAAGAAAACGAGGATTGTCCCAGTAGGTGGCGAGACCATGAATACGTACGTTACAGCGCGATGCAACCGGAACACACTCATGAGTATCGACTCATCGAATACACTTGTGATCCGTTAGCACTGCTTTTATTACAGACTATCAGAATGGATTTTATTGTAGGGATCTGCGCAGATTTGATACATAGAGTATATTTGCTTGAAACGACTGAATAACCGAAACACTTCATCAAATGTTGAAAATACTGAAGTTTTGCTCCCACGGTATGAAATATATCCGTTATTCACTCGTTGCTAGCAAATTTTACTTTTCATTTTATGCTCATATGTATTGGCGCGCAAGTTTTACTGTACAAAAGGTTGCTGTAGCAGGTTTCTTACTGGATCTCCTCGCGATGTCCGCGGTTTACCGTTTGTGTTCTGCTGTGTTTTGTGATTATTTTCACCGAAAATATAAATAGTTACAAAATTCTCCTTCCCAAAACAAAGTAAAATAGCACACTAAGAAAGAAAAATAATTTGCGTTTTGCTAGAGTTTGAACTCTAGTTGTTTCTATAGGGAGTCAGACATATCTGCCACGTAAGAATAACTTCGAATTTCACGATTATATTTTTATCGACACCGGAGTTAAAATTGTTTATCGTAATTCACTCCAGTGAATTATCACAATTATATTACTTGGAAAAGCAAACAATTCACGGCCAAGCAAAAACAATTAAATTGCAGTTATTCTATTCACCCAATACAGCAACGAAATCTGGCTGTAACAATGAAACAACACAGCAATAACATATCACAAAATGTCGTAAAACACAACTGTTCTTGTTTGATATATTTATTGATATATTTAACAGTCTAGAATCGAACAAAGACCGCATCCTGACGAGACGTCACAAACAACTATGGGAGGCATAGCTGCGTCATCAAAGAATGGGGTTTTGGATGGTCATGTAAATTCTATTAATCTGTTTGCATTCATCGGAAGGAAATCACTTATTTGTTTCACTTTCTTTTCCAACTCCTCTATTATAACTTGCATTAGAGCCTACTTCCTAATCAGCTTACATTTTGGCATGTTTTATGTTTCAACTCAGTTTTTCCTTAGGACTTACTAAGGTCTGATTATACAAGACTTTATCTTGTTCTACTTTTAAAATACGTGCTATACTTCTCGTTGTTAAGCACAATCGTCATATGCTTACCATGGAAGAGTATTCTCTTCATTTTAATGTGGTATCTTCCACCGTAATATCTTCCATTATATTTGAATTTCACACAAACTTTTTACTATCCTTATTTTTGAAACGAAATCGCTGGCGATTTACTGTAATAACCAATCTTTTAAAAAAAACCACCTTGCTAGAATCAACATCATATTTTTCATAACCTAACGCAAATGTATTAATTCCATCAGAGCAGTATCTTTTATCATCGAAATTGCAAAGACCAGATTTTATCATGACATCAGTAGCAATTTTGTGACAATTTGATTTTATTGCCATCATTTCAACATGACCACTAAAACCGTCTAACGCAGACTTATAATTGTCAAATCCTATTACCTTACCGACCGACCACATTTGTTTTAATTCCCTTGGCTCGTTTTTCAACCTTATCATCAGATAATTTTAAGCAATACATTTTACTACGTGATCCAATAAATTCCGTTATAATTTTCATAGAAACTTCATCTTTAAACGTTTACTACTTTTTTATTGTCATCGCAGTGATATCCGCTATTTGTTGGATAATCAGAAAGATCAAACAGATACAGGTGTTCATAAAATTCTTTGTAAATATAATCAGATTCTATCTGGTACATGAGCGAATCTGTATCTGTAAACAGCAACTCTGCATCCGGCCACTTAACCTTAACAAAATTTTAATGAAACTGGTATATTAACGTCTTTGATATTTCAAGTACTGCCATACCAACATAAACCGGTTTATTCAACTTTAAGTTTGTCTTTCTCTTATGTATAGCGACAAGATTTTCATTAAAAAATTTCATACTAACAAAATTATCAGATGCTACAAGTTTATTACGACGTTCAGTTATAAACAATTTCTATATTGACTCGCTTTCTAATGTTTTCCATGGTCTTTCCGAAGACGTTATTGTTCATGAGCTTGAAGAAGTTTTTCTCAAATTCTGTTGCTGCTCTTCGTCTAGTATTAGAGTCGATATAATCTTTCATCCAACACGATAGATTAAACTTTAACACACGATGAACTTTTATTAGTACCAGACCATGATTATATGCCTGTTTCAGATTTGTTGTGCAAAATATATCTCCGTTTATCAAGAAGATTTGGTACTAGTTTCTGACCAACAGATTTACCACTGGTGCTGGTACTAGACGAGTAATTCTGCTGTTTTTCTGATAGCAAATTATAGTCGATCAGCATTGACTCAGGACAAAACGGATAATCGTTATGTGCGTCATGAAGATCAACGGGATAGTCAAGATAAACATCAACAAAATAACCAATATTATCAGGTACCATTTATCGGTTTCTTGGAAAAACTGCTCTAGACTTATCCAATGAAAAACGCTATACGGCATCGGCTCAGACATAGCATTTTCGTAAAGATTATTGATGTCCAGATACGCTATGAAAAACGACGGCAATGTCTTATCATAGTTGCTCATGTACTTGTTATTAGCTTCAGCATATTTTTTGTTATAACGCTTATTCCTCATCTGATTCCAGGTTCTATGAAACAAAACATATCAGGATCTGTCAGCAACTCCAGTTTTATTTTGCTGTGCTTGAGTAATGCGTCCCAACTTAATCCCGGTGCTGAGTAATACTATGCTAGGTCAAGTCCGTAGTTATCAGCGCTGACAGCTCTAAAATTTTCAGATATATCTGTGAGCAACAACACATCTAATGATAATCTCCAAATATTTTACAGTCGAAATCATTCTAAATTTGCTGAGCGTAAGCATAGTCGTTGTCGCTAACACTTTCAAGATTTAATCGAGAATAAAAACTTTCCCAGCCAGGTAAACTTGTTTCATTAAATCTGTCCCAGTCGTCAAGATACTGGTATGGAAAGATACCTTTTCTTGTAAGTAAATTTGCTTTGTCACCGAAATGATCAGTCAAATTATCAAACTTTCCACATCCTTTCACGAGTTCGCCAGATGCCTCCGTAAACTGTAAGCTGTCAATAAATCTTAACTTGCCGAGTGTCACAGACATACTTTTCTATGTTATTTGGGATACATTTTATGTTATCGTTGTTATTGATTTTAGGCGGTTTATTATATCTTTGTTACCTTATGCTTCTACGATAATATGAGAATCGTATCCACGAAAATTATGTGCGACAACCGGAACGAAATCTGGTGCTGTATATTTAGAATTGCACTAGATTGCATTTGTCATGAGCTGGACCGCGATACTTACCTGTAATATGACAGTGATCTTTTACTCGATCTTGAGTCGTAAACGCCTGCTCGCAAATATGACATATTTTTGCCGAAACAAATTCTGTTTCTTGTTTTATTGTGAGCGGTTTCATTTCAGTTATCGTGCCGAGCAACATCATGATGGCATCAACCTCGTTGATACGGGTTTTCAACAACCACATAGCAGGATTGACACCAAGATAAAGTTTAACAGGTTTTGATAACTTTTATCAACAGCACATACAATTTTGTATGCGACCCCACAAGGAACATGTTCTTGTACTTTTCTTGTAGAAGATTAATCAGGATTATTTTCTACTCCTTGCACATGAAGTAGAATCGACTCGAAATCGTAGAATATTATAAACGGCACTTTCATCTTATGTCTGTAATTCGTGAACTGTAATATATTTTCATCTTTACCTGGCATATATATTCGTTGTACGTTAGAACAATATTCTAAGTGACGATCTAATACCAGCTGAGACTTACGTCCGTGGAGACACTTGTAACAGAAATGTTTCTTTTCGTTGTGCTTGTTATACCGCCCACCAAGCAACCCCTTAAAGTTTTTGATCCACACGTAATAGTTTTTATAGAACAGCAAGTTTATTGTTGCTTGTTTGGATTTCGCGAAATCTGATGTGGCTCGATCGCCGATATATCTTGGATAAATCTATTGTGTATCATCATCTACTCCAAACACATTAATACCACCTGGTAAAAGTAAAATGTTTTGTTTCTCAAATTTTGGAATTTGATACTCGAAAACGGAAAATACAATTACGGAAAAGTTTAGATTGTTAGAATGACAAATGTAATTTGATACTCTGTCGGTGTGCTTATCTGCTGCGAATAACGCTGATAATAACGCACATTTAAAACATTTGTTATCATTGTTCTTGAAATTGATACATTTTGATTTTTTAATTTTAGTTGGCAGATCAACATATGAGCTACTTCGCAATGGATTATATTTCATTGTATGAAATAAAATTTCCATTATTTTGTTAAATCTCCAACCCAATCCAGACGTTGTATATTCATCATTTTTTTCTGTATTTCCTGATATATATCATCTGACAATGACAACAAATTTGTTCCAATCAAAACTCGGCGGGATAGCAGAGTAATGTAAGGATTAACAAGTTCTTCGAATTGCTGTTGAGATAATTGCGTCTGATCAGATTGCTGATTCAAGGATATACTCATCTTTGAAAAATGCACATGAAATTGTGCAAAGATTTTTAGACCCTTGTGCGTTGCAAGCTCAGATTTTATTGTTGGTTGAAGTAAATGAAACAGATTTGTAGATGAGAAATTTGTTAGTAAAAGTTGATTATCAAATCTCCAGCTGTTGTCAAATCCAGCAAATGCTGTTGCAATTTTTTGGGGCTGATATTTTGTCGCGAACAAACTTCGTTTTCCGATATCTGCAAGTTTCAACATCATATAATATTGTGTTCTGTATTTCTTTAATAGTACGATACGAAATTGTAAATTAGAGATTTGAAAAACACAATAGTATAACATAGCAAATTTATACCAACAACCTATCATCATAAACGATCTTGCAAGGTGCAAGGAAATATTCTGGTGTCATCCAAAATATAATTAGTTCGCCGGCAATGAACTTAGAGTTATTATTAATCTTAAAACCGAAAATGCGATCAGAGTATTAACATCAGAAGGTTACAGGATAACGGTAAAAGCAGACGATGATAATGAATATATTCAAATGCTCTTATACGACTTTATCTGGACGTTGTTCATGACGATATTCCTGCTGGAATGCAAGTTTATCATGTTAATGACCAAGTCACCGACAACAATATTTCAAATTTGTCGTTGAAAGAGGAGTTTAAACTACATCTGATATATGATTTGTATGGTGGTAGCAGAAGAGGTATTATCAGAAACATAAAAACCAAAAAATTATTGGTTATGTTGGTAATATGGGATATTTTCAAGTGTCAGTACGAGATATACAAACTAATCAAACTTTATATCTTTCACATAGTTTTATTTATGAGGTATTTCATGGGCCTATTCCTGTTGGTCTTGTCATTGATCATGTAAACGGAATAAAGACGGACAACCGATTCGAAATTCCTGACATTTTTACTGATAAAGAAAATAATATGCGCCGACGAGGACGATTTAATTTAAAAAAATCCCGCTAGATCTGTTATAGCAACAAACTCTACAACAGGAGAAGAAACCTTATTTACGTCAATGATATCAATTACAATATTCACTCACGATCAATCAAATTTGTTGCTGATGGAACCACAAAATCTGCCTTCTTAAAAACGAGCGGTGATAGAATCTTCTTTCGATATTCACTTAGTGTTTAGTTCAGCGGCAACATCGCGGTTGCTCAAACAGCAGTTAACATATTTGTTTAGCACTTCTCAGTAGTACTTTATCCAAATCTTACCGTATTTCAACATACGATCGACTTCGACGTTGTTAAGCAAAATAAGATTTTTTTTCTCATTCTACTTCTAAGTAGGCCATCGCATTAACATCTCCAGGAAACATGTTTCATATAGCCTCTTCAAGTTGATATGTGTTTACAACATTAGGTCGAGTAACAAACCGTGCCATGTTATTCAACTATTTAACACAAAATTAGAGTGTTTTGCACTCCATTGATCACAGATTTATCTTTAAGATATCACCAAGATTTTCTAGGGTCAAGCAACAATGAGCCCATTTCATGACAGTTTCCCTGTCATATGTGACAAATATTTTTTTTGATATCTTTTTCAAGTTCCAATACCTCAAAATCTGTTAAAAGTACCTCAAAAGCTGAGTAAGGATCATATCCAACGATAAAATTAACATGTTTGAGATCTGGGGTTTTTTTGTGTGTGCTTTTGGTTGTTCGTAAAACTTTTAACCGCGTCAAACAACAAGTTCATATTTAATATTTTAGCTCTGACAATACTCCTTATTTCGTCTGGCATTTATTACTTCTATTACATAAATGTTTTATATATAATGTCACTGATAAAATATAATATATTTCAACTATTTTCTGATCTTCGGGCTGATCTTGATAAAATTGAAGATTGCAATCGACTGACAATAGCGCATCAACATATAGAACAATTACACTTTGATATAGAAACATATCACTTTCCTGTACCTGATGATCATCTTGCCGATGAACAAGGTATTATACCTCAACATGAACAAGTTTATGTTGCAGCGCAATCACGATATAATGTCAAAAAGAAACAAAATTGATTTTACTGTAACAGAGCATCAGCTATTTTGGGAGACACTTAAGCCGTTTATGCGTATTGGACAACAAGAAGTTTATGGACGTCAAAAAATATAAAATTTTATTTTATTTTTGTAAAGATTTTAATCTTGTTGACAGATTTAAGAGCAGATCAAAGACGATATCTGATATCATTGTGCAGACCCGTTAAATGCAAATCTGTTCTTTTAAAATATGAAAAGATTTACAGCGATTTAATTGGATCTAGCGATCTAGTCAAAGGTCTTTGATTTCACTGGTTGGTATCCAACTGTTAAAACTATCACCGTAACCGCGTCATTTGACCAAACTTCGTTTACCACGTTTCTTTATCACTCGTTCGATAACAAATATATCTAGTGTTGTTAGTTGAAGTTCTTGCTCATAAAAACTTCCTATGACGTCTTCGTTTGTTAAAATCTTGTTGATGACAAATAATTCCTCGGACCAGTTCGGGGTAAAACCTTTGTCAAATGTCTTTTTCGTTAATGAAATTCTGACACGTTAAACTTGTGTCTGCAATATATGTTCTGGTTTGGAAAAATAGGTTTTTTTATTGCATCGTTCGGTGACATACCTGTTGTACTTGTTTAGTCTTTTTGTAAGCTGTTATCATCGCTGGCAGATGATTAATATATATGTTGGTGTTGTTTGCTGTAACATATTTGTAGATCTTTTCTTTTATCGTACAACGACCTCTTTCCATCGTTACCGGTAACATTTTTTTATATTGTTTTGTTTCAGAAACTGCTCGAACCGCTTGCTAAAAAACTCTGTTCCATGGTCAGTCCAAATCTTATTTGGTTTTCGCGCCGTCTTAACAATAATATCTTCTAGCGCATTTGTTATCGTCGATCCAGTTTTATCAGAAACAGGAACACTAAACGAGTAAATGCATCAATAACGTTAAACAAGTATATTTTGTTATCGTTGTACTGTGTAAAGTTTTGCATATCTGCGAGATCTATTGCCCAGATGTCATCGACTGCGTTTGCAACGACCTTCCGTCGTAAAAACTTTTTTTTAGGTTTGTAAAGCTCATGAGTCAGAACGCTCTGCGTTCCACTGATTTCTGAAACAAGTTTACCAGGTACACCAACGCCAAGTTTATATTTTGCTCCAATGATACCTTGTACTAGTTTCTGTCAAATCCTTTTCGCATATTAACCGTTTTCATCTCTCGTAGTTCGTCAAGCATTACCCGATTGCAACCTAGTTTTGTCGTCGACGTGATCGCGATAACAAATGTCATAGGAGTTTGTCGTGCTTGTGTTGTTGGGCATTGTTTATAATCATCATCAGATAAAATTTGGATTTTAAAGCGGCCCCTGTTACAGCACCTGTTTGATTCCGTCAGCGGTGACTCCATATCCGGATACAGCTTTTTTGTCGTTCCTGATACTGCACCTGACACTGCAGCTAATCCTAATATTTCTAACACAGGTAATATCTTTGGCAGTAATGTTCGTGCTAAAGTAGCTATCGTTGTTCCGATTGATCCGCCAAGTATCGCTTTCGATCTAGCATATTTGTGCCACTGACAGATCGAGTATAAACGGCTTACCTTTTAACAATTTGGATATCTGATATTGTGTAAGAAATAATTTTATTGGAACGCGATGCGTTTTGAAAACTATTTTTAATGAAACCGCTTTTAGTTTAGCTAACGCCCGTGCTATTTTTTTTTTTTTGTATTTGTCCTTGTGACAGATTAATGTGATGCAAAATATATTTCATTATTGATTTTATCAGATAATATTATAATGTTTTACATTTCATTTTGCAGTCCAAGTGCTTGCACATTACGCTTGGACAGTCATTCTACCTCGTACAGCTTCAGGAGTTATATATCTGTCAGATGTTACAAGTGCATAAGCTTAATGCTGATTAGCTGATACAGTTCCTGGAGCCTCTCCTAACATCCATTACTTCGAAGTCAGCTGTTGATCCAATGGGTTGATAGCTGTGCTTACTAACATCAAAATAAAATATCGGGTAAAAAAAAGTCGAAATTCTTCGACTGATATCCGAGATCCACTGTCAGCGTCCTGATATTTTTGCATCACCTCCATCAGATACATATAAACACGAGATACATTTCTATCAGCATTGTCAGCAAAATTACATTCGATCGCTCGATAAGCATATTGCTTAGAATTGATTCTAGCAAATATTCGTATAACAATGTTATTGAAAACAGTATTGTTTTGCAGCTGATTATTACGTCGATCTTGGCGTTGAAACACAACAAATATATGACGCGGTAACTGTTCTCTGGGCGCTGTTGTTATCCGCCATGTGTTATCAGCTGAATTTGGTACAGCTGTTTGATAAACCTAGTGCTCTTTGAAATATATTTTTCTGCTGTACGTGGCTAACATTGTCTCAAGCTCTGTTAGTTTTGAGACGGATATGCCAACTCTTGGAATCCACAGCGCAAGCTTAGAAATCATAAAATTAAAATTATTATTGTTGATATCATTAGGGTTATCAGCATAAACAACACCAACAATGTTTCTCATCAAACGATCGCTTTGATCAGCTCTGTCAAGTATAAGCGTATGTTTCATACCGCGAAATACTTCGTTATAATAGCGACAAAACCCAAAAATTGTGCTCAACGGAAATATCATCGTAATTTGTTTTGATCCGCCTGTAAACGCTCTTCGTTTAGCATAACCTTCATTATATGTTCGATTTCTAATTTTTGTAATTCTATTTATTTACTTTTGTCAGCATTGTAGCTCCATCAGCGGCGGCGGCAGTGGAGGAATTCCAAAAAAGTACAAACTTTTGTCAGTAAAGTCCTTATAGCATCTGCATCTGCAGCTACTGCGAGCGCAACGATTTCAAGAGATTCAGAGTTAGCAAAAACAAATTTCTTGTTAAAATTAAATTGTCAGCAGCATCAGCTCCAGCATTATTTACAGTAAAAATGTGAACTGATTTGAAGTAACATTTCCGTTTCCAGTATCTTTGAACCACATCATATTTGTTGCAACAGATCTCGAGTAATAATCGCTAACTGATACAACGTTTAATATTGTGCTTTCAACTGGTAGGTGCATAGAAATATCTTCAACTATTTGGTTAGCCATCTGATATCTGGCGCTTTTGAACAAACTCCAACCATTGTTCACGAGTGTAACTTGAGCACCAATATTAAAATCAGCATTATTATTTGTTTTGATACTACCTCGTACTTCAAGTATTGCTTTATGCGGCAGCAAAATACATCTTCGTCTCGAGTATTAAATGTTATGATGCCCATCTTGTTATTCTCATTAGAGTTCTCGTCAAGGTATTCAATATACTCGAACTCCGTTGCAGAATCGTCTACGATTATCTCATCGGCATGGCCAAGATAAATTTTTATAGACATTTTATGAACGCAGCAACATTAAGCCAAGTGCTAGCACTCCGAGGTCTAGCTCGTGTTACGAATTTCTAACAATCTCTTCGCGGCCGGAGACAACAATTCAATTTGTTGTCGTTGTTATCATCGTACGTGCTGTTTCTGATGAGGAAGCTATTTCAGAAATAACACGTTTTATATCCGGACCGCTTGGCATTCCACCTTTGATTTTGTCAACGATCTTTTGTCCGACAGCTTTTCCTGCTGCAGATGCGGCTCCTGTTGCAAAAGCTTTGACACGTCTAACGCGATTGGTGCTACTTTGTGGGCTATTCCAAGTATATTTTCATTATCTTTGAGAATACATTTCTCCCAAAAACACCTACGATTTTTGTTTTTGTGATAAACGTTTCGTTGTTTCATCTTGTTATACAAATTTTCTGATAAAATTGACTTTGCTCAGCTACTGAAGCGCAAATGTAAATAGTAAGTCACAATTTCGTTGTTGAGATCAATTTGACGACTTGATTGATCAGTAAGTGTCATCGTGATAGATGATATTTGATTTTTTCAGCATCGATCGGATAGTATATTATCTGTCTCGGATTGACTTGCATTAACGAACCCGGTGGAACATCGGGGCTAAACGAATACATCGTTTGTCCTCGTCTACCCCATGCTGTATGTGACCCAGTTGGAATAGGAAGTTTATCAGGATTATATTTACATCTGTGATGTTGACGGCTGACTCGCTGTCAAATGATATTATTGCAGATGTGTCAGATCCGTATTGTTGTTTGTTAACTCCGAGTAATGATCCGATTGTGTATTTGCTACTAAGATCGATAAACAATTTGTTTTTAGTGCTATTCTTGCTCGTCACGTGTTGTAGTTCGAAATGATCTCGAAGTTATCAGATATATCACCACTGCCAGCAGTTATAAGATATTTTGTTGTTTTGTTAATATCTGTGACGTTGTAGGCGCCTTGTGGTATCTTAACAGATTTCCACTCGATGACGCCATTGGTTGACGTTAGTTTTAACATTTGCTATAGAGTGCCAAACAGTAGCTGATACTACTACTACTACTACTACTACTACTAATAATAATAATAATAATAATAATAATAATAATAATAATAATAATGAGGACTTTGTATAGCGCCTAATCTTTAGAAGCTGTAAGCGCTTTACAACATTTCACAACACTTAAAAAAAAAACAATTAAAAAACCAACATATATAACGATATGATTACAAAAATAAAAACAAACACCACGAAATTAGAAAACAGAAAACATGCTGTAAATATTTATGGTAAGGAAACATTATTAGGTCTTCAAGTCTGTTCTTGCGGTTGAAAAAGGTGAGTTTTAAGAGCGCTCTTGAATGAGATCACTGTGTCTTTGTGTCTAAGTTCAGTGGGCAATTCTTTCCACGTTGCTGGGCCCTGGTATACAAAAGAACGTTGTCCGTATGATTTCATTTTCATAGTGGGAATAATGAGAATACGAGTGTCAGAAGAGGAGCGTAAGTATCTTGCAGGTGTGTACACTGGAGCCCGTCAGTGAAATGTAGCACAGAGAACAAATTTTGTGTTTAATCCTGGATCGAATGGATAGCCAGTGTAGGGTACAGAGCAGGGGGAGGCGTGCTCTGATAGTGGTACTCTAAGGATGATATGAGAAGCTGTGTTTTGAACTTTTTGAAGTTTCTGGAGTAGATATTGAGACGAACCAGACATAAATGAGTTACAATAGTCCGATCTTGTATTGCTTTGGGGACCTAGGATCAAGTTCAATAACAGGATTATAGAACACGGAAAAGTTTGCGCTGTTCGATGTTGTCTGAGATGAGTCAAATAACAGTGTCATCGAAGACATTTTTATTTATTGTTCACATATAAAACTAAGACAGTTTTGAGTTAGCGAATCAGATCGCTGTGTGACACATAATACTCGTCAGTCGTTAAAGATCCGTTCGATCTTAGATGATCAAGTATTTCATCTATTTCATTGTCAGTTTCTGTGCTAGTGTTTCGAACTTCCTTCGATGATATAAACAGCATCAGTCGATCAATAATTTTCAGCTGCCGAGGTAAAGATCTTTAAACCATCCCTGTCAAGTCCGTTAAACAATATTGTTACGTATAGGCTCGTACAAATGTAACAGAAGAAAAGAGTGAAGTCAACAAGCTTTGTATATTTTAACAAAACAATTTATTTCCCTAGAAAACAATGTAAAAATTGGAAAATAGGACTTCCGGTTTGTGAATATAATCCAAAATTTAATCTTAAGAATGAAAAACACAAGTCCTAATTATTAAATAGTTCTATTAGAATCCAGGTTCGAATCTCGACGAATTACAAATATGGAAGGCGATGACGTCAGATGTGGTCCATATACCAATATCAACAATTCCTCAATTGAATCACAGTCTTTGTTTGCGAATAATTCCAGAATAAATTTCCATGAATATCTTTCAGGATTTTTTATAAGAAAGTCAACTTGTTGAGTTTCCAGGAGAATAAATTATTGAATCCAAAAAACAGATGAAAAACAAACAATCTGGCAAAAAATAAAAATAACACCTTGTTCCTACAAGATGTTAAAACGGCTCTGACAGAAAAATATTAAGAATGCGTATTTAAACCCCAAAAACATCATTTCAAGTCTCGCGAGATGGGTCATGTGGTCTCTTACTACAAGAAATCTTTCACTTCCGCCAGTGTAGCCCCACTTAAGAACCAATAATAAAGAAACGTTGTTTACACATAGTGATCACGCAATCAAAGTATGGCCCTGATACTGACCAATCATTGTAACTGCCTGTTTACGTTTTTGCCAACCCAAGACGAACTAGGTTAACTAAAAATAATTCTCATGTAACACGTTTTACGTCTTAAATAAACAACATTTACTAAAAGAAAATATCGAATTACTGAAAACGAATTTCGAATCCTTTCAATAATCATTACAATAAAATGTAATGAAACAAAAATAAAATAAAAAAGAATTTTAAAACTAACACACAAGCAATTTAATTACATATACGTAACAATATAAACAACCCGTATTCCTTCTGATAAAACAATGAACATTAAAAAACCCTGTGCAAGATAAATTGCATTACATCGTCGGTTTCTCGACAATGAAAAATAAGATTTGATCTTGTCCATCTCAGCATTGCTCAACGGGATGTAATCAAAGACAATAATCTTATGTTCGTCTGAGTCTAGCTGTTGCCTCAACAGAATTTTTTTCGTAGTTGTTTAGACTAACTTGAGGGGGCTATGGAGGGGGAGAATTATGTTGTGGTCAAGTTCAAAAAAGGGGTTTGGGCCAGAACACCCCCTTTATAAGACTATTATCGAAAAAGGGTTCGAATCTCAGTCCAAATTTTTTCGACTGAATTCTTCGATAGTGGTCAACCTCTCATTTATCTTTCACACTTAAAAAAGTCCGAAGCTCTTACCACTGTTTCTGCCGTTCATTCAATTCTTTCTGCAATTCTTGAAGTTGAGGTTATAACGTATTGTCACTTTCAAGACACTTCATAACTTCCGCCATGTCACGCTATAAAGAATCTATCTAACTCTATATCCCTTTATTCAATAACTTGCAACTGCATATTTGGTTCTTCTGATCTTCATCTAAAGGCTTGTAAAAAGGAGGTTACAGAAGCCTGATAAATATGTCATAAACTTTTTAGATCTTCCTCTTGTTTGCCTGTGTTAGGATAGTTTATAAGCTCTCTGACATACATTGATCAGTTTAAAATCGATTTGTTCTCTCCGTGTTTGAACATCGCTGAAATTATTATTTTTAAAATGCCTGTCAGGTAACTGCATCGTTTAATTTGACTGGGCCGGCAACATTAATAATGCGGTTCTTACTCATGCTTAGCTTGAAATGCTTTAAAAAATGAGTTTACGTTCTTTCTACTATTCATTTTAGGGACCTCCTAGACTTATTTCTCATTTACTATGTGAACGATCGACCTAATTTGCATACCATGAAAATCTATTCCTTTTCCTTCTTTAGCTCCATTTGTGATCCTCATCATGTTTTGGACACCTCTTTGCAAAGGATTTGAAAGGGCTACCTACAATGTATAATATGAAGTGACCGTGAAATACTCTTGACAAGAAGAAAATTTAATATAGTAGACTTAGAGTCATTGTGGTAATTAGCAGTGTGGACAAAAGATATTCCTCGTGCTCTTTTTTCTAACAGGTCAAAGTCACGGTTATGTATCAAAAGCAATGTATCTGTTGGGTCTGACAAACACCCTGTTTGATTTTATTACGAAGAACTATGAACCATTAATGTCGAAAGCCAAACAAGCACCAGCTTGTTATTTGGTGAAAAATGGGGTCCTTTTGAAAAACTGGAGACCATCTGAGGTACCAACTAATCCGTGAACTATCAAATTGTTGCTCCTAAGTCATATCGATAGGAAATTTTTAGTATTGCCCATGAAACTCCTTTTGCTGGTCATTTAGGGGTCAATAAATCTTTTCACAAGATTTTGAATCATTTTTATTGGCCGAAACGTGAAAGTGATGTTTCCAAATACTGTAGCTCTTGTCACACTGGTCAGATAGTAGGAAAACCCAATCAAAAGATGCCTAACGCTCATGTGCAACCTTCCTGCATTTGACGAACCATTTAGTAGAATAATGTTAGATTGCATGGGTTCATTATCTTATACCAAGTCAGGCAACAAATACTTGCTAATAATAACTGTTCGTTATCTTATACCAAGTCAGGCAACAAATACTTGCTAATAATAACTGTACGTCGATAAGGTTTTCAGAGGCTATTCCTCGGAGGAATATTAAAACTAAAACCGTAGTAAAAGCTTTGGTAAAGTTTTTTTTTTAAGAAACCTTTTGGACTTTGCAAATTTGTCCAATATGATCAAGAGTTAAATTTTATGTCAGCAAGTTTCTAGAGTGTTATGCATGAATTAGGCATCCAACATTTGAAATCTTCCGCCTATCACTCTGAAAGTCAAGGGGCTTTGGAAAGATTTCATCAAACATTGAAAACTATGTTTCGATCGTATTGCTTTGATATAGGAAACGATTGAGACGAGGGTGTTCATTTGTTGTTGTTTGCTGTTAGGGAATCAGTGTTTAAGATCTTCAGGTAAAGTATTATTTTCCTTATAAAGTTAAGAAGAAGGTAATTGGTTTAAATTACATCATTAACACTCCTGGAGGCAAAACAAAAGCAATTTTGCCACATAAATATGTTAAAGGAATATGTTGATAGAGATAGCCCTGTAAATCATTCAGTCAGTTTAGTTGTACCTTTCTAACAATGAGGACTTCAATGATGGAGTTAAATCGGACTGTACTGACTTTGGTGTAACCAGTCTTCGGAATTCAGAACTACTGGACAATTTGGACCAGAAACTTTCGAATCTGCTGCTACAAGAGAAGAGTAAACTAAAACAGCTATAAATGAATATAAGCACTTGTTTCCAGATGTTCCAACACGATCGAATAAAATCTACCATGACATCTACACCTCTAAAATAACGTCCTTACTTGATGAATTCTCAAAAACAGGAATGTTTGAAAACAAATTCAATATTTGCTGGATAATGATTTCATAGCAGCATGTAAAGGTAACTGGAGTTCACCATATATTCTAGTGCCAAAACCAGATATTTTCCGTATGCATACTGAATACTAAGCAATGTCACCGAAACAGATTAATTTTAATACTAAGAATCGATGACTGCATTGAAAAAACTGAAAATGCAAAATATGTCTCAAAGTTTGATATTTTGAAAGGATTCTGGCAAATTTCGCTCACGATGAGAGTAAGGAAATTTCGGCATTCGTAACTCCAGATGGACTTTACCAATATAAAGTAATGTCGTTTGGTACGAACTTGATAACACCTGTTTTAGATAATTATGACACATCGATGACACCATAATCTTCAATGACACCAGAAAGATCACTTGGAAACAATTCGGAAGTTCTTTGAAAGACTCACTGAAGCAAATATGACAGATAATTTAGACAAAAGTGAATTTTGCTGTGCTTGTGTTTCATTATTAGAACATGTTGTTGGACACCGTCAAGTTAAACCTGTAGAAGTTAAGGTCTCTGAATTTCCAGTGTTTATCAGTTCTCTCATCTCTATTTTGTAATCAATCATTTGAAGTGTCTGTAAGACAATTTCATGTTCATAGAAGTATTATATGGCTTTATATGTTGTACCATTCATAAGACATATTCCTATGCAATTTTAATTATATGTATGTTTGATTAATATGTAAAAGAAACCTTTGTTCTATAAATCTTTCTTTTCATCAAGAGGGGAGATATTATGTATATCTATAGTATGTGTTTCATTTTAAGTTCATAATTGTAGTTTGTCTGGGTCATTTAATAGACAACATATTAAATATATAATTTTGTCCATTTTGTATAGTACATAGCTTCAAGATGGAGGGTTTTTACTTTAAGATGAAGTCATTTTGTTTGGTAAATATGTTATTGTGGCTTTTTGACCATGGATGCTGTAGGAAGAAATCTTGTTGTCAATTTGATGCAATGAGTTCAAGTAATGGGATTACCTCTAGAAAAATCAGGTGACCTAATTCCTGATTGGCTAGCTGCTAAAGAATCTGACCTTGTTGACAAAGTTAGAATGATCTAGAAATGATTATTCGAACCCAGTTCTGATTCTGAAACTGGGTCATAGTTTTTCATATAGGAGATATATAGCTGAGAATTAGTTATTCCTTGCATAAATATCAATCTTAGAGGAGTCAAATGGTTGTGTTCAATTCATGTGTGGATTTAATTTATTCAATTAAATTTTACATTGGAACTAAAAGGTGCTCAGACTTTTGGGTTTAGTAGCTGCTTTTAAAATTACTGGGAATTCATTTGAAGACATTTTGGATTATACCATTCTAACACATCAAGACTAATGGCATATCAGCGCAATATCTTGGACTTGAATCGGAACAGTACTGAAACTCATTTGGAATACTCAGTACTTTTAGACTTGATCAAACTTTTAGAACTATTTAGGATTTCATTCACCATACTGTTATTTTTAATTTTTACTTTTCATTTTAGGGAAATAAATTGTATTTTAATTTTACGAAACTTGTTGGTTTGGCTCTTTTCTTTTACTTAGTCTGAAACCATAGATTTGTAACAATACACTTTAGGTCACGTGAAAGTAAGTTTTTTTTCCCCTCTTGAGCAACTCTAGATTCTGTAGCCAAGATAATTATTTGATAGAGTAGGAGCTTCTTAAGTGCAGATGGCTACACTAAAACATGCTTAATCACCAAACATGGCAGAAAATGTGCGTAAATGAACGAAATTTATCGCCAATTAATTTTAGAAAACAAAACAAATAAGTAGGGGGGAACCAAAAATGTTATTAAAGGAACCAAGAACTGAAATCACAGAAACATAATCTAATTATTGTGACTAAAAATAGGACTTTTAGTCTAATAATCCGTATTCTTTTAATAAATACTTATTGTGATTGTTGTCGTGAGGTATTGAAGAACAACCCACACACTTTGTAGAATATTTAGGTAATTTAACTGACTTCGAGTACACGTACAAGTTCTTGTAATGTAATGGAACATTTAGATTTTAAGAATGTTGCACAGGATGCAATAATTTCATGGATAACATCCACCGCCTTCTGGTCTTTCATGCTCTACATGTTCAAAAAGTCAAAAGGTATAAATCCATTGCTAAATTTAATAATTAAACATAATTTAATTATTGTAACATAAGCAAATCATTCAAAGTAAGTAAGAAAAGAAAAGTATGAGAGGGATCATGGCGAGTCTTTACTTCCCTTATTAAATATATGCTTGGCAATCAACTCGTAACAAGTATCAACTACTCAAAGTATGTTTTAAATTAATAGTACTAAATTATTTTTTGTACTAGTCTTATTTATTTTTTTTTTAATTTCTCTCTTTTTTAAGATTACAAGGATTATAAACATTATATTTATCCTTTCTCAAAGTAAGGAATCTTGTAAGTTGCATTTAAAATTTATATATCTTTCATTTTTTGAAAGTTATGCATTTTTATTTCAGTATGTTGCTCCAGTCGTATTGGTATTATAGAAATTATTGAGGGTTGTCATAAAGCTTGTAGCTTTGTAGTACAGAATTCGCTTTTGAACCATTTTTGTGATTAGATTCCCGATCGGGGCTCTTGAGACAAAGTTCTCATTTGACCAATTCCACTGGGTTGACACTGACCTTGGGTTGATGGTATGCCAGTGCATTGGCGTTAAAGGAGCTTAAAAATTAAGACTGTTGATATTTCAAGGGGGGAGGGTAGACTGCGTTATAAAGCAACCGAAACATTTAAAATGCAGAAATTTGTATAGGATTTTTCCCCACAGTATCCAATGTAAAGATATAATAACTTATAGGTTATGAATAATTTATACTATCTATCTACCTACCTACCTAACTACCTACCCACCTACCTACCTACGCATTTTCTAAAGCAAACTGAAACCTAATGGCCAGTCATTACATCACCTTGTTGCATATTCGGCCATATCTTCTTTTAAAAGTGACGTGAAACATCATGAGATTCACGAAGCATGTAGAGTCCACATGGACTACATAGTGCGCTTACATCATTGCTTACCTGTAAAGTCACACGGACTACATAATGTGGTTGCATCATAGCTTCTTTGTAAAGTCTACAAGAACTACATAGTGTGCTTTTCCTCATAGCTTATCTGTGAAGCCACATGGATTACATAGTGTGCTTACATCATAACGTGTCTGTAAAGTCCACATGGACTACACAGTGTGGTTATCTCATAGTTTATCTGTAAAGCCACATGAACTACACAACGTGGTTAAGTCATAGCTTGTCTGTGAACTTTACATGGACTACATAGTGTGGCTACGTCATAACTTATCTGTAAAGTCCACATGGTCTACAAAGTGTGGTTACGTCACAACTTATCTGTAAAGTCCGCATGGACTACATATTATGATTATGTCATTGTCATTCTGTAAAGTTCACATGAACTACACAGAGTGGTGGCTACATTATAGCATAACTGTTAAGTTCACATGGTGGTTACATTATAGTTTATCTGTAAGTTCACATTGACTACATAGTGTGCTTATCATAGCTTACCTGTAAAGTCCACATGGACTACATAATGTGTTTATATCATAGCTTACCTGTAAAGTCCACATGGACTACATAATGTGTTTACATCATAGCTTATATGTAAAGTCCACATGGACTACATAATGTGTTTACATCATAGCTTATATGTAAAGTCCACATGGACTACATAATGTGTTTACATCATAGCTTATATGTAAAGTCTCATCTGCTTGAAATAAAGCAAAAGTTGTTATCTGTTTAGTAAAAAGAACTTACTTTTTCGAAAGTCACATATTCGTCGTTTGTGTGTCGTTGTGAATGAAAACAAATGGTGACGGACTAGGAATTGTGCAGCCATCAATATTGTTCTATATTGGGAATTGTTACTTGATATATAGATGCTCAACTGTATTGAATATGATATTCATGTTGATAATATAGATCCATTTAATAGACATTATTATGTACATTGTTATACTGTCTTCGTAAGGGGGCCCCGAGTGGCCGAGTGGTCTAAAGCGCTGTCCGTTACGGATCACTGCCATCTCACCTCTGTCTGCGTTGGTTCGAGTCTAAGATTCGACGAATGTGGATATGTGAGAAAGCTTGCCAGTAGCTTCTCGTGGGTCGGTGGTTCTTTCCGCGGATTTCCCGGTTTCTTCCTCCACCATTAATACTGGCCGCCATGTATAGCCTATCGTGTGCTGAAAAATGGCGTTAAGCCCCACAACAACAACAACAACAGCTGTCTTCGTAAGAGGGCCTCAAGGAAGAATAGTCCTTAATTAAATGAGTCCCCTCCATAAATAATCATCATCGTCATCATCGTCGTCTTGATCATTATTATCATTATTGTTGTTATTATTTTCGTTTTTGCTGCTGCTGAAAAGTTGCGAAATTATCGCAAACTTCTTCTTCTATTCCATCACTGACTGAAACCTTCGGGAAAAGTTCAAAAACCACATGCATGGAACTTAAGCATTATTCATGTCAATTCCTTGTCTACTTTCTTACAATAAGTGGAAAAATAGCGACAGAGAGTCCGACAATCTTACGATCAACGGTGTTTTTCACTTTTCTTCCGTCGAGCTCAGAAAGCGTCGCAGACATTGAAGCACATAACAAGACAAGTGTATTGCTCAACAACTCAAGGAGAAAGTGATTATTATGTGATATTATTACCAAAATTACTTTCGTATTGATTACGTAATCCAGGGAATGATAGATAATGTCAGAAATGATATAATAGATACACCAAACGGCGCTCTACCATGTTGCCCGGAGCTACGAGGAGCACGACTGACCCAGGGTCAAACTTCTGCACGTACACTGTGGCTCCTTTTTCATGTACCGTTCTGACATTTTATGACGCGATATGCTTTAATAAATTGGGAGCGAAAACTTTGCTGGCAGTCGAAAATATAGCTGATGAAAAACGTATGAGGAATTTTGGGAAATGGTAAGACTAATTTTTGTGCTTTTATCATTTGTATGTTTTAATGAAGAATGGACTAATCTCAAGTGAATTAAAACACTAAAACACTACCAATATATATATTCATCAGTAAATCCATATATAAATTATTTTCTATGGCTATTATATATAGCAAAAGGAGTGATTCTGTTATAACCAAAGATCTAGAAATCACTTCTTTTTGTGCCTTTTTCACATCTATTTAGTTGAATCGTTAATATTTGTACAATTCGTCCTGTGAAACAAGTGTTTTATGTATTTATTTAGTTATTTATTTATTTACAAATTATTTATTTCTTTATTTCGCAACACGAATGGCACTGGCGATAGTCTTTTTCTTAAATTGTTTACATGCATTGATTTACGTGAACATTACAAGGTTACTTGTATAAAAATATTTGTTTCCCCTCTTTAAAAGAACCATTTAATTCTAATTCTAAGGACGAAAGTCAACCTTCTGCCATTCAGATACCTTTCCAATCGTCATCCTTATAGGAATATGTTTTCAGTCAAGATGCTAAATGATCAGCAAGGAAGATAATTTATGCAAAATTAGATTACAGAAATAATCTAATGGTCTAGTAGATATTTAGATAAAGTTAATTTGTTTTGTTTCGGGTTGTATTGTTTTATTTATTGATTTTATATTTCAGGAATTTCAAAGATTGTTCCTCCTTTCGCTGATGGTATGTCTTATTGTTTGCATGGGTCAAGATTTTCCGAGTTTTGAAAGCATATTCGATGACGAAAACGATTTTCTTTACACATTAACATCAGCTTTTAAGCCTCCAGCAGAAGTTTTCAATGCCCCCGTTGTCTCTAGAAAAGAAGTTTACGATCTAGTTCGGAAAAACGATGTTGGAAAATACTACCGCCAGCATGTACAACGAGTGGATCTCTCGAAAGGTAGGAACTATTTTGTTATGTGTCACAGTACCTATGGCAATGCCATATACTCGTCTTCGTCCGTCTCGTCCACTCCGTCACGAATTTCATTCCGCCCAATAATACTTAAGAACAGTGGTTCCAAACCATTTTTGGCCGCGATCCTACACGAAGTATTTCTGAGCCTCACGATCCCTTTCCCACTTTTTGACGATAAGTTTCGCCACCCTAAAAAAAAAAATCATGACCAAACTCCATAACGTTCTCGCAACCCTGATTTGGGTCACGACCTGGGGATTGGGAACCACTGCTTTAGAAGAACTGGTTAAATTAAAACCAAAAGTTGCACGTTTATTTACAATAAGACGTTCTAGCTCCAATATTAGTTTCGCCATTTTCTAACAAAATTCAGCCAACTTATAGCCGTTGGTATGGAATGATTTATTGTTATACATTTTAAATTATTCAAAA
>JAECUM010003975.1:0-32880 GCA_016617855.1 Megalonaias nervosa | reverse complement strand
AAACCCCCAAGACAAGAACAAAAATAACAAGTAAAACTATTGCTTAGATGATAACAAGGGTGGGGGTGGGGATGGATGGGCAGTATATCTGTAGCATGGAATCGACTTTATATACAAGCTTGGTTTAAATGTGAGCTTACTGAAGTAAATAAATTCACCTTTGGTCACATAAGAATGTAGACATAAACCGGTCTCTCCAACTGACAGAACTTTATCCAAACACAGCATATTTACGCGGTAAATATGTAACGTAAGTCCGACTCATAAAGAGATTTGTTTATGTCTTCTGTACAGTCCAATGTTCCAAATCAAATACTGCAAATATCCGGTCACAAATACATTACCGTATATGTGTGTATTTCTGCATCCAGTAATCTTCTTCTCACAAAAATATCGCAACAATGTAACGTTTAGTTGTGATGTGGAAAATTTCAACGTAAACACTGTCACTGTGTTGTGTAGACTTACCCATCCGGTATTGTGCACCGTATCAAACAATGTGACATCACACGCATTGGACATTTTGTGTTAACAAATGATGTGCCTTTTGTAAAATGTTCTGATTATTTGGATTGACGATTATTCTTTGATTTATAGTTATCAAAAATGTATAATATACTTTTATCATTTCAACTTTGTTTGGGACTATTTTTTACGCAGATCAAATGAAAGGTACAGCGTCTGTCAGAATGAACGAAATTATTCGTTCTTCTTTCTATCATACATCCGTGAAACATCCGTCAAAAAACGTCATAAACATTAGAACAAAGCCTTTCGTTCGAGAAAGATTAGCAAACGAACTAGAGCACAAAGGGGTGAAGGAAGTAGAGAGAACTGTAAATTCTGAAAGAAATGACGATTACCAGCATACAAGAAGCGAGAAACAACTCCGAAATATTAAATATTCAATAGCAAGAACAAAGCACAGCCCATCCAAATCAGGGAACATCGCCGACCATATTGCTTGCGTGAAAGAAATGACCAAAACAAACAAATTCGTCCAAACTGTGAAACATATGAACGGCTTACAACACCCAGTCATGACTCTTTACAACGAACAACAGATCACAGACATTTGCTATTACTTACTTGTGTTTAAAAAAAAAAAAAAATTGTCGAGAAAATGACTTTGTTGTAACTTTGAGAGACTGAAATTTGGATTTCAGTTACGATATTAACTTTTCGAAGCAGTTGTGGAAACAAAATTTCTTCTGAAAAATTATCAAATAAAGGAATTCTTTCGTATGGCTAACAGTTAATGTAATTTTAGATATAGTATAGCTTTTGGGAACAAATAAGCTTAAATAATCAGTTCAAGGAAACTTTTCTCGTCTTAAATTACATTACTTTTTTTGTATTTTTCCCAACTTTTTGTAATTTTTCTTAAGTTTTTGTCACTTTTTTCAACTTTTCGTAACTTTTCGCACTTTTCTCAACTTTTCGTAACTTTTTCGCAACTTTTCGCAACTTTTCGTAACTTTTCGTAACTTTTCGCGTTTTAGTCATACCGGGCTATACAAGCCCACTACAATTAGTCCAGAAGTCAAGCGATAAAGGAGTTTGTTTAGCCTGGTTCACTAATTTCTCTCAACTCAGAGAACCACTAAAGTTTATCAAGGATCGGAACATCTTCGACCTTTTCCGTCAACTAGAGACAGACCCTGACCGAAGTGGCCGAACAATGTTGTGATCGCTTTCGTAAGGGTGCAAGGGACAGTGTTTACGCACAAATTTAACGTCGCAATACACCTGCCTAATATAAAAAAATTCATAAAAAAATAAATGAGTGATATCAAAAAGGTCCAGCTTTTAGGATAGGTATAATAAAGCAAAACATAACAATATCATTTACTTGACCTGATAAGTCAGTGGAAATTAATAGAATAAAAAGTTGATGCACCCCATCCCCAAACTTATACATACATTTTTCATGTCCGTAGGCCATATTTGAGAGCACGTGATGCTCACCGTGCAAACACAAGCCCATTCACTGTGTGATAATTTTGTAAAACATTGTGTACTTAATAGGTTGATGCAACTCAGAATAGTTGTTATCCAGGCAGTTTTTTGAGATATTCTACTTGCCTTGAAAGGGGCCCAGAGTGGCCGAGTGGTCTAAAGAGCTCACCGTTACGGATCACTGCCATCTCACCTCTGTCTGCATGGGTTCGAGTCTCGGGTTCGGCCAATGTGGGTATGTGAGAAAGCTTGCCAGCACCTTCTCGTGGGTCGGTGGTTCTTTCCGGGGGTTTTCCCGGGTTCTTCCTCCACCATTTATACTGGCCGCCATGTATAGCCTATCTTGTGCTGAAAATGGCATTAAACCCTACAATAACCAACGTGTCTACTGTTATAAGTGGCTAGCTCTACTTCCTAGCCGACCATTAGTATTTCAATGGCTACATACTGTGCAGTGACTACATGAGGTGTACTTGCCTCATATCAGTTTCAAGAACAACACAAGCCGGAGAGACCAAATTCACAAATATATCCATATTTTAATTATTACACAATAATAGCTCATAAAGTTACACCATAGCCTTTACGAAACTAATGTTTGATATCGTCCATGAGTGTCTGAGATAAAGTTAATTGCAAGAATATCTTTCTACTGGGAATTTTTTCCTTCAGTTCAGCCATTTCCGTCAGATCGTGAAGTCACCTCGGACGTAACTGTAGGACTACAGGTCCGGAGGGGGAGGGGGGCGGGTTTTCAGCCACCCCACTAAAACAAACTACAAAAACAACGTATACACAAACAAACGTACAGTCACTTGTCACTTTAAATTTGATCATCGTTTTATTCTTGCGCTTGTTTATTGGGTATTACGCACACTCTGAGTAAACAGACACACAGACGTTTGCTTTGATGTCCTTTCGAGGAAAGTCGGGCGGCGTTTTAAAATTTGGACCCCCATTCACCCCCATCTTCGCTAGCCAAGGTTCCGATATAATAAGCCTATCTACAACTTGGCGGATCGAGCAGATATTTCTGTGCTTCAGACCTGTGTATTTCAATGGATTCGGCAGCAAGCCGCTGCATACAATCAAAATTAAGTTGTTTCAAATATGAACATTGTTCCTACATGATCGAGACATGAGGAGCACACACCTTGAATGAACTGATAATAAGCAACTTTCCAGTGCCGGTCCGTACCTGTGCAAATACCTTTCACTCAAATACACCTATAATGCCTTCCCTCTGGTACGTAATCATACTTTCGATGTTAAACTTACAAAGTATCCCTTATAAGTCACTTACCTCCACCATTTGCGGTCGATGTACAATGCACATCTGTTACACGCTGCTGGTCATGTCGGCATTACATACTATGGGAGGCAAATCATGAAATCCAATAGATGTCGCTAGGACAAAGCACTAAAATATCTGTTCGATCCGCCAAGGTGTAGATAGGGTTATCATATCGGAACCTTGGCTACCAAAGATGCCACCCCCACCCACCCCCACCCCGGCCAACACTTGACCTGATCCAGCCCTGGAATATACGTCTACTTTTATGTATTTGGTATTTAGTCTAGTCCTCTATCGCATTTAAACGTATAATTACGACAGGTCGTATCGACAGTTGTCAACCTTGGCTTTTCCTTAATTCTAGGTTCGTATAGAAGTCAAATGGGAGAAAATGACAAGTGAAATATTAGATCTATTGTTGATAGTTTCTTGTTTTAACTGTTTTACTGATATCATGCAGCCCTGGAACAACTGATATAATAATTGGGGTTTGTGATAAGAAATGCAATCATTTCTATTGTATTAATCTACTAAGAGTAGCTGTTCACACATTAAAAATTTTTACCGTTCAGCTATTCTTTATTGCAGCACACAAAATGCGTTACTTAGCTGAAATTTTCTTTTGTTTTCTGCAGCCATAATCACCCATATAACAGTCTGTAACCAATAAACATGTAAATATTTAAAATCGTGTGAACAAAAATAGATCAAGGGAAAAAGTAATGGATGCTTTGCACAATTTTGTATATGTATATAGTAGGTTATGTTCCAAAGTTGCATCGATACAGTTCATTTACGAAACGATATGAAACTGAAAAAGTCAATATAGCCCTTGCCTAGACCAACAAGTAGATCTCCGTGTTTTTTCCTCTGAAATTACTTGTAGCAGTAATGTAGGACCGCTCCCGTGGCTTTGTGGTTACAGCGTCAGCCTCAGATGCGGGAGGTCGTGGGTTCGAAACCCCGGCCGAGTCATACCAAAGACTTATAAAAAAATGTACTAATAGCTGCCTCGCTAGACGTTCAGCATTAAGAGGTTAGTGTTAGGACTGGTCGGCCTAGTGTCAGGATAAGTCTTTGCGAGGCTTAAATCTCCCCTGTATACAGATCAGTACATTCAGTAAACAAACTTCTGAAGTAACCATAAAGTCCAATGGCAGCAGAGAGGCTGAACAGACTTGCTTGAATTGTCTTTGTTTGATAAATAAAGGTTCCTACAAAAGCTGAAAATATAAAATCAATAACGCCAAACCGAAGCCTCTAACCGACCGAGATTTTCTCTAATTGGGTTAGCTCATTTTGTTACTTTATCGCTGACGTTTTGTTTTCATTTCTTATGGCGTGTATATTTCAGTACCCGGACACTCACTGTTGGTCGTCACTCTCTCTGCTGCTGTAATTAAATCATTATTATATCAATAATGGAATCTCACACAGCTAAACTAACTCGACAGCGACTAGAGGCAATTTAAAATTATCTACCCGTCCGTGATTCTGTCAAGCAACAACTCACCACCCGTGCAACCTCCTCAACCACCACCTGAAGAACGGCCACGACCTCAGCCAAGAATCAGAGCTTATATAGCAGATAAATTTACGGAGGAAGGTATTGCCGCTATCAAGGACCCAAACCAATTAATTGATATTGCCGAGTTTGGATATCTCAATAGAGATAAGTATGTAAAACCAGAATATGTTAAAACTCTAAAATATGCCGATTGGATTAGGGATGTATATCGCATCCATACTAATACTCCGCAAATTAGAACTGCGGAAGATATTAATAATTTTAATATTTTTAGCCAGACAGTAGATGAGTATATTAAACATGTAATACAAGGAAGGAGGCAAAGAGGAGAAGAAATGAAGCAGCAACTTGACGAATGTAAACAATCAAGGAAACAAAAAGAAAAAAAAAAAAAAAACGAAGTCGAAACTTGAAGAGGTTGAACGAACAAGGAAACAAAAAGTAGAAGATTTAGAATCTAAAGAAATTAGACAAAGGAGGGAATCACGTTCACCAAGTAAGAAAGAAACAACTGGAAGTGGTCTTGTTGCTCGAGGAAGTGGTCTTTTTACTCCATGTCCCAATAACATCCTTGCTGACGTAAACAGATTAGAAATTCTGACTGGCGGAAAACGAGCTGGTAATAATTCTCAAGAAATAATTAATGAAACAGCTGCTATTTGTCAGAGATTATTTACAGGCGGTATCATGGATATTAATGTGTATCGGTCCCTCATTAATGAAATAGCCGATGATTATTTCAGTGATTAAAGAAACGATATAAAATAAGATGGTCATATATAATGCTTAACGCGGACCGACCATGGTCAGGGTGGTAAATTCGAGATTACCAACCTATAAAGCAATCTACGGGGATGGACTCGGTGATGTTGTTCAGGGTCTATTTAGAAGGATAGCCCCAAAAGCAATACCGATTGCAAAGCAACTGGGAATGAAAGATATTGACGTTGTTCGTGAAAAAGGTATTGGAGCTGTTGGTGATGTTGCCAGCAAAGCATTCTCAGCAATCAAGGATAGACTAGCACGATTAATACGACGAAAACCTCAGCCAGTAAAATTACCCAGCACTGAAGTGATGCCTGCAAACGTTGGTAAAATAATAAATCAAGCCGCAAATCAAAAACTAGCAGAGTTGACTGGTGTACTACTATCAGAAAAAGAAAAAAATATAACCGTAAGTTTAATAGCTGGAAGTGGTCTTCGTGTTAGACGATAACAAATATAATAAAGATGTTCAAGCGTGTATCTGATCCCGCACTCGACATGGACGCACCAATTCTCAAAGATGAATCGATACGTGATTATCAGTATTATTCTTATGACGCACGACAGCCAAATCAGCGTGGAAGAATCGAATTGCAAGGTCAGGATACAAGCAGATATTTCTTACCCGCTGAAGCATTTATCGAAGTAGAAGGTGAAATTTTAAAAACAGATAACACTGAATATGGAGCTGATATTATCAGAGTAAAGATGTCGGCGCTATAATACTGTTGTCGAATAGATGTGCTAATGTTTTAAACAGTTTTAGTTGCTTTCTTGACCTATCCACTGACATTTTAACTCAGACATGCAGTGTGAAGATTGTGGAACCTCTACTGGTCATTTATGTCAGGGAGATTTATTCCTCTGTAAGAAATGTGAGCTGAAAAGATTTCCTAGGGTGACGAAAAGCCCTATAAGTATGGCGGCAGATTACCAACGACAGCGGTTTGTTGATAGCCCGTCAATAATGGTGAGTGAACTGCTTTGTTTTGTACAAAACAAAACAAACACATTGCCATATCATTATATAGTGAAACTGTGTGTGGACACATATTGTGACAGTGACATTGAGGCAGCAAAATGGACCCTGTTTTCAGTGGTACAAACAGATGAGAGAATGATAAAGAGGAAGGGTACGGATAAATCTATAAATAATATGAAAGATATTTTGAATCTATTCCTGTCCACAGACCCAAATCACATACCAAGTTTTTGTGCATTGGATCTATCAAAGTTGCCACCTGTATCTTACAATTATGTGGACATGTCAGTTTTATTGAAGGACATGGAAAATTTGAGACTTCCAGTGGACATACTTAAGACTGTCCAGGCGGAGATGTTATGTGCAATGCAGCGTTTATGTGAACAGACCCAGCCGTGTTCGACAGTCAAACGTACTTTGCCACCCCATGTTAACTCGAACACAGTTCAGTCTGACATTATTCTCACCGAGAATTCATCTGCAAAACGAGGCTACAGTACAACAAATCATGAGCTGATTAGTCAACCATGTAGGTCAACAAGGAATATCCCTGAATCCAGTCGTTCAACAGAAAGAACCGTTACTAGTAGCACACACGAAGATATGCAATGCACGGACTCAAACAGCAACGAGACTCGGATTGGTGCAACAAAGACCTGCTCTGCCTTATGGGATACAACAGCAGAAATCCATGATAATAATAAATCAGATGACGGTGAATTAAACCAAAGCACAACTGCATTAAAAATGGTCGCATTTTCAGAAGACACCAGCGCCCAAGACGAGGATTTGGAAAACGATAAAACTTTTGCTAGAGTAGCAAGTTCTCTGCGGAACAACGACCTCTGTATGGCAGCATTTCCACGCAAAACATCGCGCACAAATCTGCATCAACGACGGCCTAATAAGTTTACAAACGTCCAATCCACACACCAGTTTCCAAGAAGGCGTGGAAGTGTTATTATAGGAAAGGCCGCGTCCTCAAAATTGTGTACAGTTCGTCCAATGCGACAGAGATGCATATTCGTGACAAGACTTGCCCCGAAACCCAGGAATCTGACATTTCCTCACATATTGAGCATTACTCTGGAGTTAAACCAACCCAGGTGGAAAAACTACAAACGAAATTTAATACCTATGCCAGCTTCAAAATCACATGTGATAACCCTACGCACAATGCAATGATGAAAGTGGATGCGTGGCCAAGAAATGCATTAGTTAGAGACTACTATCAAAGTCGGAGTTAAACTATGATATCCACAAATTGGACTCAAACATATATAATGGACACTTTACGCATTTCTTTTTATAACTGTCATTCATTAACAAGAAATATACAAAATGTAAGAACTTTATGTGATATTTCCGATATTTGTTTCTTACAAGAATTGTGGCTTCTCGACAGTGAGTTAGACTGCCTCTCATCCGTACACGACAAGTTCTATGGATCAGGGGTATCGCCGATTGAATCTTCTAACGATATTCATACAGGTAGACCTTACGGAGGTGTCGGGGTACTATACCGTAGATCTCTCGCAAGTATTATACAAGTACAACACCTCGATGATCCCAGATTAATAGGTATTACTATCAATACAAGGGATTCCTCCTTGCTTTTTTGTCAATATCTATTTACCATGTGATCTAGCGGAAAATTTTGGGGAATTTGTAGATTATTTGGGCAAAATTAATTCTATTGTAGAAAATGCTAATACAATAAATGCTTATGTAATAGGAGATTGGAATGCTAATAGGCTCAAATCCACTCCCTTTGGAGATGAACTTCGCCTATTTTGTGACGAATATGATTATATCATATCGGACTTAAAACTAATAGTTGACAACAGAAAAAATTTTACTTACATCAGTGATTCACACAATACAGTGTCTTGGTTGGATCATTGTGTCTCTACACAATCTGCTCATTCTGCTATAAGTGATATGAGAATAATACACACCCTAGTAGGGTCCGACCATCGCCCTACTTTAATGACTATCAAGACTGATCTACTTCCTAGATTTGATTCTTGCCACAATGAACTCTTAAACTTGAAATACAACATTAATTGGTCAGACCTTACTTCTGACGAAAAACTGAATTATACTCAGACATCTGCATTTTTATTAAACAAGATTGAGATCCCACATGGTGTTGCGATCTGTAATGACCATGGTTGCACTAATCAGGTGCATATGAAACAGATAAATGGTTTATACGCTGATATAGTAAAAACTTTATCGAAATCCGGTAATAGATTGACTAGAAAATCCAAACGTGACCACCGGGTTATACCAGGCTGGAATGACTGTGTCAAAGAACTACACGACTTTGCACGAAATGCTTACCTAATGTGGCGTGATAACGGTAAACCTCGTCATGGACATTTAAGTAACCGAATGCGCCAAACAAGAGCACAATTTAAGTATGCACTTAGATTATGCAAGAAAGATGAAGTAAAACATAGAGCAGACTCGCTAGCACAAAAATTTGAAAATGTCGACCAACGTGAATTCTGGAAGCAAGTTAAACAAAGTACTACGACAACTTCCAATAAACTACCAATCTGCATTGATGGGAACCATGGTCAAAATAATATATGCAACATGTGGAAAAATCATTTTGAAGACTTACTCAATAGTGTTAAAAACGATTCAAATAAGAAGCGTGTTACTTCAGCATTGAATACCCCTTCTGCTTATATTGAGGTAATCACATTATCTGAGATCCAAAATGCAATAACAAGACAAAAAGGTGGTAAATGTACAGGATCAGATTTTTTATATGTGGAACATTTTAAATTTTCAGATACTAGACTTCATGGGCTATTAATGATTTTATTTAATTGTATGTTTGTGCATAACTTTGTACCAGATGATTTCACAAAAGTTACAATTATACCGCTACTAAAAAGCAAAATTCGTAACCTGGCGGACAAAAATAACTACAGACATATAGCTCTTACGACTATTATCTCAAAAATATTTGAATGCATCATACTACAAAGATGTGAAGTCACAATCTCCGATAATCAGTTTGGTTTTAAAAAGCAGCATTCAATAGATTTATGTCTATATGCCTTTAAGGAAACCGTCAGCTATTATGTAGAACATGGCAGCCCAGTATTTGCATGCTTTTTAGACGATAGTAAGGCATTTGATAGGGTCAATCATTGGACACTCTTTAAAAAGTTGCTTGATATTAAAATACCTGTATACATAGTTCATACTTTAGTTAACTGGTATGGCAAACAGTTGTATTATGTGCGATGGGGAAGTGTAATATCCAGCGCTTTCCATGTAACCAATGGAGTGAGGCAGGGAGGTATTCTTTCCCCTTTGTTATTTAATATATACATAAATGAGTTAAATCGTATCCTGGGCCAGTGTTACGTAGGGTTACGTCTGCCACCAAATGTGTTGTTTCTTAACAATTTTAGTTTTGCTGATGATATGTCACTGATAAGTCCTTCTATCACAGGTTTAAGGAAATTATTGAAGATATGTGAACAATACGCATTAGAGAATGATATCATCTATAATACACAAAAATCAGTATGCGTGGTCTTTCAGCCAACTTCTTTTAAATTACCATCACCTCCCCCTGTACATCTTAACGGCAATGCTCTTACGTATGTCGACAGTTATATGTATTTGGGTCATATTTTGAAATCGAATCAGTCAGATAATGAAGATATGATGAGACATTATCGATATTTGTGTACTCGAACAAACATGCTTCTACGCAAATTTAAGAATTGTTCATTGAGTATCAAAATTAGATTATTCAAATCTTATTGCTGCACTATGTATTGTGCTCCACTGTGGACAAACTTTAGTGAATGTATGAAAAATAAAACTAGTAATTGGTTATAATAATAGTCTTCGTTTTCTATTAGGTCTTCCTAGATGGAACAGTGCCTCCAACATGTTTGTAAATTATAATGTATTCAGTTTTGAGGAAGTAATGAGAAAGTATGTATTCTCAATGATAACAAGACTATCTAATAGTGAGAACTGTATATTTAAATCACTTTGGAACTATGACATTCATTTAAATTCTCATATTATTAGTAGATGGAACAAATTACTCTTTAAATGTGCCACTTAATTTCATTCTTAACAATGCAGGGCACAGTCCATTGTTGTAAATGTGTCTGTATACTTGTAAATATGATATATATGTTCTTTTATGTTTACAATGTTTTACTTTATATCCGTATTTTAATTTAGATGTATGGACTATGTAGTCTGAAATAAAGAATTCTTATTATTCTTATTTGTCCAGTTTAGAAGAGTAGAGATAAATATGTTTTCAAAATGGCTACCATAGTGGCCATATCAAAGGCCAATTTGCATCATTTTCATTTAGGACCAAATAGGTATCATAATAAGTCCATTGATGAAAACTCCATACTTAGATAATCATCCAGTTTAGAAGAGTAGAGATAAATATGTTTTCAAAATGGCTACCATAGTGGCCATATCAAAGGCCAATTTGCATCATTTTCATTTAGGACCAAATAGGTATCATAATAAGTCCATTGATGAAAACTCCATACTTAGATAATCATCCAGTTTAGAAGAGTAGAGATAAATATGTTTTCAAAATGGCTACCATAGTGGCCATATCAAAGGCCAATTTGCATCATTTTCATTTAGGATCAGCTCGACACCATTAGAACTCTACTAATAAAACCTGATCTCAAAATAACTTTTTATATGAAATAATAAACCATAACAAAATCATCAATATATAATAATGGCCACCACATCAGATTAAATCAGCCTTGTTTTAATTTAGGCCCAGTAAGACACTATATAAAGTAATCAGGTGAATACCCCATGATGACTTTCTATTCTGTACAACAACTATATTTTTTAAGATCCTGCTATAGTTGCTATGCCAATTAACAGATGTTCACTAATTCCATTTAGAACCAACTAGACATAAGATGCCTTTTGGTCAAACAAATATGTCGATATGACCAGTCATATAGAAGAAGTAATGATAATAAGAGTTTCCAGATGTTCATTGTCATGGCCATCCTGCAAGTTAGACTGGAACCAATTTTGCATCCAACTAGACATCATACACCCTTTCAGCAAGAACACCATACATTCATTCAGGACTAGTAGTGATAACAGTATTTTCATGTTGGATGTCTGAACAGCACCATTTTCTTTTATTGAAAACCCGATTTTGATTAGCCCATACATTCATGAGGAGTAGCAATAGCAAGATGTTCATCATGGCTTCTCTGATGGCCACATTTGATATCAGATCAACACCACTTTCATTCAGTACGAGCTAGACATCTTAGAAATTGTCCGGTGAAAACCATATTTCACGGTGATCTTCCATTCAGAAGCAGTGATACTATGTATCCATATTAGATGTCTGAACAGCAATAGTTTCATTTCAGACCAACTAAACCATGGGATGAATGTGTGTATAAAGTCTCATGGCAATCCTCCAATTAAATCAGTAATATTAACATACGTATGCTAATGGTCAAATGACCAATGAACAAAACATCATCCCATGAGTGTTTCTGGTCTATGATCAGTAGAACTAAAAATTGTATTTACAATAATGAAGAGGTCTAAAATAAGCAAAAATAAGACAACAAATAAAAACCATAGAAAAGCCTTGAAAGGGATCTATAATCAGTGAAGAGGTCAAACATCAAAGCTAGAACTTGACCTAGTTATTTATGTTACTGCAAGGAAATCAGATTTCATTGGGCACCATCTGTAGCAGTACATTAGATTTCACCTCCAACTGTATAAACTTTATGCTACAAGATACAAAGATAGGAACTGTACTTATATTTCAAACAAAGGGGTGCAAGATTTAATACTACTACTACTACTACTACTACTACTACTATTAATCATATTATTAATATTATTATTATTATTATTATTATTATTATTATTATTATTATTATTCAAATAAAAGAACTTAACTGATTCAAAAGTCTCATCAATATAAAATTTGCTTGAAATCTAAAAACATTGGCAAAGTTCTGATGTGGAAACTAAAATCAGGAGGAGAGAGTATTAGGGGTCATAACTCCTCCATATGATGACCAAATTGGTTGGAAATCAAACTACCGAGGTTGCATCAGCATAAAACTTCATGACACATTTTGAACACTCAGATGTGGCAACATGATTACAACAGAGCTCAATAATATATTTATAAATGTTAATAATTACACTGTTTTACAGTGTTACGTGACTAAGGCTTATACAAAGTAACAATGAAAAGAGTGAAGCCAACAAGCTTTGTAAATTTAACAAAATAATTTATTTCCCTAGAAAACAAGATAAAAATATGAAAAAGGACTTACGGTTTGTGAATCTAATCCAAAAATCAATCCTTGAATTTAAAACTATAAGTCCTATCACTAAAAAGTTCTAAATGAATCAAAGTTCGAATCCCAACGAAGTTCCAAGATGCAGGATGATGACGTCAGATGAATGCAGTACTGTACTGATGTGTCAACAGTTCCTCATTGAAATTTGTGAATTAAGAATAATATTCCAGCTTTAGAATTCCGAAGAATATCCACTAAATGTCTTTGTCCAAGAGTTTTGATGAAGAAGAATATTTTCCAGGGTGAATAAATTATTTTAAATAAGAAAATCTCAATTCAAATGGCACCAACAGGAAAACCTTTCAGCCTCAAGTATTATTTACAACTAACTCAAATTCACTGAGAATGAGTATTTAAACCCAACTAAAAATGCAATTTCAGACCCGCATGATGGGTCACGTGATCACTCTGTGCGACAGTGCAGTAAAAACAAATGTCAGTTAGCATGTAGGCTACTATAGCTTTAGCTAAGAATCAATCATTCCCACACTGGTAATGAATTTAAAAATAAAACATTGTTTATTCAGACTAACACATAGGCGAAGTATGACCTTGATTATGAGCAATGATTTTCACTCTGTGTTTATGAATTCAGAATCAAGGTCAGAACTAGGTCAGCTAAAAATATAATGAAGCAATACTTTTACATTCTAATCAGGCTAAAAGAACTGAACTGAACTGAATTTACTGGGGAAAATGTCAAATCCAGCAAAAAAATTATCATTACAATAAAATGTAATGAAACAAAAATAAAATAAAAAGAAATTTAAAACTAACATGCAAATAATTTAATTAAATATACATAACAACAGGGACTGGAATTTTAGAATGTTATAATTGAGAAGCGTTATATCCAAATTCTTTGGGAACTTATCTGTAGTAATCAATTTATACTGGTATGATTACTCTTATATATAATAATCAATTGATACTGGTATGATTATTTTTATATGTAATAAACAATTTATACTAGTATGATTACTTTTATTTGTAAAATGCAATTTATACTGGCATGATTACTCTTACATGTAAAAAACAATTTATACTAGTATGATTACTGTCAGAACATACATGGTAATACATTTTTCAAACAACATACATTTGTATACGTATATTGTCATCTTGAAAAATAAATGATAAACCAGCAAGTTCTAAAATCGGATGAAAGTGTCAATGTACATGTATGTGTACATGTACCCGTTGATAAATAATAAAATTCAGTTTTAGGTGAAAAAGACTTTGATTGATATGATCATGGCTAGTTAATTACTCATTTATTATTTGGATGGAAAAAACTGTAATAGTCATATGTTGTTTTTCATTTTTATTAATATAAGACTTTTGGTTTATGTGTTTTAGAGGACATGCAAATGCTCTTAAAGAACAACAGTTTGAACTGGATCACTGTCATCCTCATCACTTTAATGTAGCAGAAATACTGCATGCATCCTGACAATTGCTAATTGCACAAACAATTTCCTCAGTTGTTGGTATCCATGATATGACAACATTACTATAAGAATAAACATACTACAAGAATGTGTGTGTGTGTGTGTGTGTGTGTGACTTTTTTTTTTAACATAGCTTTAACAGTTTTTCAGTCATATCATTATGATGTCTGCAGTGTGGCAGTTTATAGTGATGTCTAGCACTGGGGCATCTTGCTGCAGGCATGTAGCATAATGTCCCACCCAGTCACATTATTCTGACACTAGGCCAACCAGTCCTAACACTAACCTCTTAATGCTGAGTGCCTAGCGAGACAGCTGTTAGTACCATTTTTATAAGTCTTTGGTATCACTCAACCGTGGTTCGTACCCACGACCTTCTGCATCCAAAATACTCCAAGAAATCAACATCCTCATTACCAGACCTAAGTAGGTGTAATACATCACACCATGGCAAGGTAAACTTCAGCAGCAGCATCACTGCCAGTAGTAATGACATCTGTTTGCTCACTAAACCCTGACTTAAAAAAACAGTTTGTAACACCGTATGTAGAAACATAACTTCATGCATGATACATCACGTTGTATCAGCTAAAGCAAGAAGCTTGCACACAATTTCATGAATGCCCTGCTTCTATTCCTTGTGTTATTTGTAGCTTTACATCTAAATAGACATTTCTTTTTCTTTTTTCTGACTGGCAAGTTTTCAGCCATTTTCACAGCAATCAGAATTCAAATGGGTATGAGAGAGATTTACTTCAAGCTGTCATAAATTAGTCAACAATAGCTAATGGGTATTCCAGAATTACTTAGTCATAAAAGTAAAACATTGTTTCCTGCTTAAATTGCAATAAGTTACTAATACATGTATGTGATTCTAAATTAGCCATTATGAATGGTGTGTGATTATCACATCTGTTTACCTCGTGTCTTATTTCTCATTATAAATGATATCTGATTATCATGCTTTTGTTACCAGGTGCTTTTGTTATTATACCTTTCTTGTTTAAATGATTGCCATTGTTTATCTGGTTTCATTGCATCAGGTGATAAAAACATTATAATTTACCTAATTTGTCAGGCAGCCCACACAAATCAAATGCTATAAGCAATTAATCATTGTGTCACAACCTTATGGTCTTAAACTAGGTAACAGAAAAGAGTGAGTGCCAACATATTTTGTAAATTTCAAGAATCCACATGACCCCACCAGCCAATGAGAATTTAACCCAAATTTGTCAACAGGTTCAATATGTAGGTTGAATTTAACTTGTCAACAACTGTTTATAGCTTAATATCTATAAAAAGAGAATCAATACCCATGGGCAAAAAAGCTACATATTATTTTGTTTATAGAGGATCACTAAAACTTACAGTCATGGAAAATAATTACACACAATATAGATACCAAGAGTTATATAAAGATATACATAACAATAATAGAAGACTCAAACAAGCTTCTGTCGCTTAATATTTTAATAGGAATAGGCTTGGCAAAAATACCAAGTGATATGGAACCTTTTGACAGGAATGGTTCATAATTCTCAATAATTATATAAGACTGGGGCTTGTTTGTACATAGGAAGAGATAAGGATTTCTAAGTCCTATCTGTAACGTGTCAAATTTTGAATAAGTATTGAACCTTAAAGTTGAATAAATTGTCCATTAAAATTTTATTATAGTCAAGCCAGGAAAGCCTTTGTGAAGGGTCACTTCGACCTTTTCTCTATGTCAGCTGTTAAACTTGAAGACCAGCATCTCGGGTTCAGTGAGAATTGACCTGGGAATTGCTACACTGTCCTGGAACTGTAAATATTAAGCTACTGACCATAACTGCTTGAAAGGAACCTCATGTCAAATAATAATTTTCAAAGGGAAGTTGATATGCATTGTATTTCTCAGATTCTAGGCTGTCAAAGTCTGATGAAAGAAATGATTATCTTGGAGAATATTTAGGAACCGCTGATTACAATTGGTCAGGTTAAATTAAGGCGTACATTTTGGAAGTAATGTGAATTTAAAAGTAACGACCTTGGTCGAATTCTCTAATCAGAAATTTTCCTGAGAGAGGCAAAATTTGGTTCTGGGGAAACCTAAAGAATAGTGCTTTCCTTGTTAAGCAAGTAAAGGAAAGACAGGCTTTAGTGCTAGGATGCATGATTGTGAAAAGAACAGCATTAAGGTACGCAATTTTAATTTTCATGTAATTTTCTATTTTTGTTTGTTTTGTTTTATGTAAATGTGTTTGATATGACTATGATCCATACTATGTATCATTTATTCAATTTCATGGAAATCTGTTGATATGTTAGAGTTGTTATGCAATTTATTTCTTTAATTTTACAGTTACTAGCTCATTGATAGAATTGATGGATTGCATGTGATCCAAATTTTCAGATGTGTAGGATTTCATAGGGTTATATGAATTAATTTTCTTTGTCTGTTAGGATGATACTGATTATCGTGAGTTAATGATAATTGTATATTTATGTATGATTTTGTAATGCTTAAAGAATCTTGTAGGTTAGGGATTACTGTAAGCTAGAATTTAGTGAATCTTTTGCGATAGTAATTCAGCATGTATCTTATTGAGAGGAATTGACTAGTTAGATGTCTAAGGAGTCATATGGTAGTGCATGCAGATATATATAGCAATGTTGTTTGTATATACCGCTCACATGTTAATTTATGGTCAATCACTGTGTAGCGAGAGTGATGATCGATTGAATTAGGTCAGACTTGGATATATATTACAGGCGTCATTTGTAACTAGAGATAACAATTGTACCATTAAGGTCGCCTTATGTCAGAATTTATGCAGTGTTTGGATAGCTAGTTATGCTTCTGAGTAACGAAAGTGAGAGAATTTTATATACGTATAGGAGGTGATACATGTAGAGATTTAGTGGTAATCTTGTCATTGAAGGAAACAGCTCTCTGGAAGAGATGGGGACAGACCGAAAGAGGGAAGTCCTGAAAGAAATGAAGAGTTCAGATAGAAAGATCGGAGGAAGAACAAAGTATACACATGGAGGTGGGAAGACATTGGGTACATGGAGACAAGACAGGAAGCAATGCTAGGTGATGCAAATCAGGCGTGAACATTGTGGTCTTCTCATCACTTGCTACCATGATGAACAAATCCATAATTGAACACTGCTATTCAGTTCTATTAATGTAAATCTGTTGAATTGAAGTTGCCACTTTTAGTTTATGTATTAATTAATTAAAATTTTTTATTGTCTTGTTTAAGGGGGCTTGTATTGTATTATTTCTTCTCAATATTCTTGCTCAGTTCTCTGTTGATGTTCTACCTATCCACTCACACTGGGCAATAACATCGAGGGAAGTCATCCTCTAGATAATGACAGCCAAATCTAATTAACCACTCCTCTTTCTAAGTGGGAAAATGTTACACTATCAGAAGTTTGAGTGATCGCATGAGATTGAAATGAATCTTTGTGAGTCAAGGAGTAGTCATCATCTGTACTAGCGGCAATATTTAAACTTTCGACCTTTTTATCATTAAGATAGGTCTTGATGTCACTATGGATGCAATTCTTCAACTCTTCAGTCAATATGAGTTTTCTGAGGTTATCATAATCTTTATCAAGCTTCTTGGCTAAGCATGACCTATCAAATAGTTATTCTTTCACCCATGCAAACTCAACATGGGTTTGACCAGTTCTTTCCTCCAATTCCTAAATCTCTGTCGACATGCCTCATGTATCAACTCATAACCCTTTAAGATACATTCCCTAACTTCATCATAATTAGCACTTTATTGTGCCAAGAGTGAAGTATAGACTGACCAACCTTGCCAATAAGTAGGATTTGTAATAACAAAGTCCAATGCTCTCTTGTTCATTTCCAATTTTCATCAGTTTTCTCAAAATGAGGAAACTATTGGTCTTTTTCCCATCAAATTCATGAAAAAGATTGATTCTGCAGCTTCCAAGGTCAAAAGGCCACAAAGACATGTTTACTCAAATGAAATGACCTCATCCCAAAGTACAAACCCACAATGTACAAAATGTACAAAATTATCTATTTAATATGTTGCCTACTAAATTACCCCGACAATTTACAATCATTTACTAAATTACCCCGACAATTTACAATCATTTACTAAATTACCCCGACAATTTACAATCATTTACTAAATTACTCCGACAATTTACAATCATTTACTAAATTACCCTGACAATTTACAATTATTTACTAAATTACCCCGACAATTTACAATCATTTACTAAATTACCCCGACAATTTACAATCATTAATAAAATGAAACATAATATAGATATACACAACAACTATAACAATAAAACATTGTAAAGAAACCTTTGGAATTAGGCAGTCACCTTTGTATGGAGAACACCTGGTGTTAATGGTCATTCAAATTCACCCCCAATAAATTTCCTCTATGAAAATCATGTATTGAAACTCACCTGCTTTCTGGCTAACTAAACTAAATTTTCTTACTACTTAAGTTTGTCACTCGAGTCACTGATGAAGTGTGTAAACACCAGATTTACTGTGTAAGCAAGGACCTGGTTTCAGTACAGATAACAAATTTATCACAAAAGCAAGGATCTAGTTTGGTAAAGGTAACAAATTTACCATTGAAGCCTGGGTCTGGTTTTGGTACAGATTGACTCCGGGTAAGTTAACAATAGAACTGAAGGCCTGTTCTGTTGGCACAAACATTGTGACTCCTGATGGCTGTGTTATCTCATTCAATACCTCATAGCTACTGGCTGCCACCACATTTGCCATCGTCCTACAAATAAGGAGAAATAAGTAAATGACTGATGCCTACATTTGAAAAAATAATAAAAGGTTTCAAGGATAACATTAATAAAAGGGTGTAGGAGTAACATTAATAAAAGGCTATAGTGGTTAAAACCCCCAAGAAGTCTGCATTAAGCTATGTCTTGCCTGCTTTGCTGTGGCATAATCCAAAACCTTTACAAAATCGCAAAAGAATCAAAGTATGCCGCTGTGATCAATGTGTGCTCATGATGAATAGTACATTCGAAGAAGAAAATAAACCCATCAGTTTTTAATGACTACATACAAATGTTAAGAAACTGAACTAAAGGCAAAACCTTAAATTACTGGAGCATGAACAATAGGTCACTGTGACCTACTTTTGCCTGAGGAAAGTAGTACATTCCAATAGGAATACAAAAATTAGGTTTCATGTCTTTAAATACAAAAGTATATGCATCAAGAGTACCATGTACATTGTATGCCTGTCCTATGTTTTAGTTCTCAACAAAGGCATTGGCAGGGTATGGTTGCCTCTTAAGATTATTGACCAGTGTGACCCAATGAATTTTATTAATGTATGCAGTCTTGAATTAAGCATAATGCGCATAATCTGTTATTTTCTCATTGTACTTATCAAGACCTTAACCTTTGACCCTCAGACATCATACTCCAAAGCTGTTCTTTACCCTTAGTGCAAGTGTTTCATAAACTTCAGTCCAGAAACTTAATCTATAATACAAGTTCATGCGAAACCTGTTTCTCTTTGAGACATAATGACCTTGACCCTTGACCTTCTGATTACCAAATCAACAGTCTCTTATTCAACTTATATGAATGCATCCCAAAACCTCTGGTGAAAGGAAATGGTCTAGAAATGTTACTATGTGAAAAATATTTCTCTTTGTTCAGAAATAGAGACCTTGTCCACAGACCTTAAAAATCAATTAGCTACCTTCCTACCATAACAGCAAGCCATCCACAAACTCTGGTGAAGGTCCCTGGTGTACAATTTAATTTGGGGTTGGGGCTGAAACTATTTTTCATTTTTAATATTTCAGTGGCAAAGCCTTCAAATGCAGGGGATTTCTTGAACACATCAAGAAAGCAGAATAATTTGACATTGAGAGAATCCTGAAAATGGACAGCAGTATGTCAGATTTATTCCATTTAATTTGCCATAAGTTTAACAGGTTCCTGGATCAATAAATTTTCAGATGTTTCCATCTCAGTTCAAACTATATCTATCAAGTGTAAGTAAACACTAAAGATCTGATGTTTTCAACTTTATAGCAGAATTACACTTACAAACAAAGGGAGCCACGACACATTATTGTAATTAAGTTTCACTACTTAATTAATCAAGACAGCCATTTAAAAAATCACACTTCTAGATGGATGTAACATTCCAATGGCAATGACATTGGTACTCATGGATTTAACATTCCAATGACCATGTCATTGGTACTCATGAATTTTACATTACAATGGCCATGACATTAGTATTCATGGATACTCATGGATTTAACATTACAATGGCAATGACATTGATATGCATGGATTTAACATTACAATGGTCATGACATTGGTACTCATGGATTTAACATTCCAAAGGCCATGTCACTGGTAATCATGGATTTACCATTACAATGGCCATGACATTGGTACTCATAAACACAGGCAGCCTATGGCATTCACACTGTCCCAGAACACTAGATCTAGACAGAAAAAATCAGGACAAAATAAATTTAAAATATGCAAATAAATTTAGAACTTGCTAGTTATTCTCCAATGTATTATTGCAAAGTTTAAAGAATAATTCACAAATCTTAGCAAAGGCAAACACTCAGGAGTTGAAACCCAATTAAAACACAAATGTCATATAACAACTGAGACTGCTTTATTTGTGTTTATTTGATATAATATTATCATCATGAAGCATTTTGCAAATTTTCATGAATCAATGATTTATCATATATTTTGTGTCATTTGTTAAGAAAATATTTTGTTGAAGTAAATCATATAAAATATCATTTCTTATGAAATTTGCAACTTTTATGAGAATGATTCAAAACTTTCATGCACTAACTGCTTGTTTTGCTGCTAAAACTGTCTGAGCTATCATTTACAACTTTTGATCATGACTTTTTGATGTTAAGTTGTAACTTATCTTTTCCCTTATAAGATAAGTGGGTCTGTGAGCAATGTACCAGGAAGTATATGTTGGATATCATATAAAATGCCACACTGCAGACATCTTAGCGATATGACTGAAAAATTGTTAAAGCTACATTAAAAATCAAAAACACACACACACACACACACACACACACACACACACACACACACACACACACACACACACACACACACACACACACACACACACACACACATGTTGGATGTAATTAAACAAATGCAAATCCAAAGTTATTCAAGTAAATACACCTACTTAGTTGATGACTACTCGGAAAGAGTTTGTTCTAAGTTCAGTGAAAAACAAGAATGGGAAGAAAATTGTAACTGATGTGCTATTCTGTAGTAGAAAATAAATTGTGTCTGGATCTTCTTTTATTTTTGTTTTCTCATAAATCAGGTCGAAAGGTGCATTAATTTATGTACCAATGACTAATGATTCATTGGTGGTCACTATATTTAATTCTGAAGAATTGCTTAATTGCTGGTGATAATGAAATGTTACATTTAATTGTGATAAAATGTTGTTTACTGATCATGCCATGTTTATACATTATAAGTCATTTGTCATTCCATTTTGACAGATAGTTGTTAACGTGAGTTATTTAAAATTCAGGCAGGCATTTTCATAGTGGTGACAGAAACACCCAATCAGCATCAAGTACTCTTAATGTGTTGAGACCACTCATGATTAAGAATCTTCAACAAGAAATTCTTCACAGTTAAATATTTTCAGTACAGGTGAATCTCAGCTCTCTGTTTGTTTGTTAATGTTGAGTCATCCCAAATCAGTGCATCCTCTCAAGTGTATATACACACAGTCTATACCAGTACATTACCATTATAAAACAGCATTATTCAGTACTGTACCATTATAAATCAGTATGTCAGTACTGCATAATTATAAAACAGTCTACGTTAGTATTGCATCATTATAAAACAGTATATTATCACTGCACCATTATAAAACAGTGTCTATGTCAGTATTGCATTATCATAAAACAGTGTACTCTAAAATCTTGGTAACAGTCATCAGTTTTTGAAATTGTTGTAGGTCATATGTGTTAATTTTAATGTACATTTATCAATAATAAAATGTATTACTTTACATTTATTTGTAAATGTTTCATAGCTTACACATATCAACCATATATTGACTAATATATGAACACCCTATGCTTGTTACAAAAAATAAAAATCTGACAGAAGGAAAAGGCAAATCTTAAACAAAAATAAACATTCCCACCCGATCACTCTTATGGACAAGAAAGTTTTCAGAGGAACACAATTTCAGCTCATAAACACTTTAACCAACAAATATGTGTTTTAGTACTGACAATAATTTAGAATATATGCTATACTGCTGACAATACCCAAAATATTGTTTGCACTTAATTCCAACATAATGCTTACTTTCATATACGCTTTCATTAACCAGATTTTGCAGTATATTTGTCCGTTTCTTAATTACATGTGCAATTATGAAACTGGTATATAAGATGGAACTTAATTAATGCATCATTACTCTTTCATACTTTTTAAAAGGTTACTTTCTACCAAGGGAATTTGTTTTCTTGCTGGACAATTGTATTTTGTTACAGGATAAATAAAAAATATTTTTACTCATTTAGTGATCAAGTGATAAAAAGAAATTTCCAGTCATGATATAAAATCATCAGATCTCACGAGATGCAAAGCATTGAATGTCATCTGTTGAGGTTACATTCCTGCAATTATAAAGCTTTCCTGGTCATTGTGACATACGGATCACACTTTCAATATAATTTTATATCTATGAAGCCTTGGTATCTATTTTAATCAATTATGAGAACTATATTTATAGTGTCATAAGGTCATAATTAGGTGATGAGGTGCATCGTAACATGTACATCCATGGTTGTGAATGTAGTTTACACTGGATTTATTCAATGTCAGTAGACCGCTCCAGTGGCCTACTGGTTAGAGCATCTGCCTCGGATGCAGGAGGTCATGGATTCGATCCCTGGTCGAGTCATACCAAAGACTTACAAAAATGGCACTAACAGAGCTACCTTGCTTGGCGCTCAGCATTAAGAGGTTAGTGTTGAGGACAGGTCGGCCTGGTGTCAGGATAATGTGATTGGGTGGGACATCATGCTACATGTCTGCGGCATGATGCTCCAGTGCTAGACATCACTATAAACTGCCACACTGCAGATATCGTAGCTATATGACTGAAAAGTTGTTAAAGCTATGTTAAAAATCCAAATAACACACACACACACACACACACACACACACACATACACAATGTCAGTAACCTGTACCCTTAATCTTGCATACTTTTATTGATACATATAACTAAGAGTTACAATGAATTCTTCATTTTGCATACTGAAATATTTCACCCATTCCACTTTTCAAACTGGAAATAGATAATGTGAAACTAAAAATGATCTGCAATCTTCATGTTAAAAATGTTGGGCAGTTCAACAAGCTTTAACAAGTTGCTGTAAAAACTAAAGACTTTTGCTGCTGTACAAGTTATGAAACTAAATTTCAGTGAAAACTACGAAGACTGGAGTCCCTCAGTACAGCAAAAATTCTCAAAAGTGGAATCTCCTAGGACAGTGAAAACTATCAAGACCAGAATCACCCAGGACATATAATCCTTCAGTACAATGAAAACTATCAAAACCGGGAATCTCTCAGGACATGGAAAACTATAAAGACTAGAATCACTCTGGACAACAGATATACTCAGGACAAAATTAAATATTCAGCTTTGGGGTATTTCACTTTACCGAGGTTCTCTATTTTTAACTAAGCATTAGAACTGGTTAGGTATCCTCTCACAAACAAGTAAATCTTTATATAACTGGGTGAAAACTTCAACAACCACTCAAATTTTAAAACATATCTATGATGAGTAAGATTTTGTTAAATCTGCTTTGTTATATGTTGGGCTTATATTCATGGTTTAAAGCTGTTGAAAATCATCAACTAGTCACATGCTCTGATTACATTTTGGTTACATGAAGTAAATGTTAGTGTCAATTTGAAATCTAGGATTCAAAACTGTATGTCAGTTTAAAAGAAATCTGGGATTTGTGATAAAAAAGTATTATTCAATTTTCAGAGCAGATTGGGTATTGTTTTACTAATTTGGATTTTACTGAATTTAACGAAACAAGAATTCAAGAAAAGAAACAGTTCTCCATTTCTCCATATTTTTCTGAGGTTTGAAACTTAAGAGGATCCACTCTATTTTAATAATACCCGTTTTAGATTCTATATGTAATACATGTATTAACTTTTCAGGAATTTGTTTTAGCAGGGGTTGGGGTCATTCATGTGGCATCTTAAAATGGTTTCGGTTTGTTAGATCATGGTTACATCAAACTGGAAATTATATTAGTTAATACAGATGAACATACATGTACAAAATGGGTAAGTGTATGTGTGATTTAGATTTTTAAAGTAGCTTTAGCAATTTTTTAGTCATATTGCTAAGATGATTGCAGGGTGGCAGTTTATAGTGATGTCTAGCACTGGGGAATCATGCCACAGACATGCAGCATCATGTCCAAACCCAGTCACATTATCCTGACACCAGCCCTACTAGTCATAACATTCTTAATGCTAAGCACCAAGCAAGGCAGCTGCTAGTATGATTTTTATAAGTATTTTGAATGACTCATTTGGGGTTTGAACCTTCGACCTCCTGCATCCGAGGCTGACACTCTAACTACTTAGTCCACAAGAGCAGTTACAAAATTGGAAATGCAATAGTTAATATAGATGTCTACTGGTAGATTATATTAAAAATGCAAGTGTCTTTGTGCAACTTGAAATGCCAGTAGTAAATATAGATGTTTATATGAAATTGGAAATGCTAGTAGTTAATAGAGATGTTTATATGAAATTGGAAATGCTAGTAGTTAATAGAGAAGCTGATATGAAATTAGAAATACTAGTAGTTAACAGAAATGTTTATAACAAAATTGGAAAAGCTAGTAGTGAATAGAGATGTTTATATGAAATTGGAAATACTAGTAGTTAATAGAGAAGCTGATATGAAATTAGAAATACTAGTAGTTAACAGAGATGTTTATAACAAAATTGGAAAAGCAAGTAGTGAATAGAGATGTTTATATGAAATTGGAAATGCTAGTAGTTAATAGAGATGTTTATATGAAATTGGAAATGCTAGTAGATAATAGAAATGTTTATATGAAATTTGAAAAGCTAGTAGTTACATGAAATTGGAAACACTAGTAGTTAATAGAGATGTTTATATGAAATTGGAAATACTAGTATTTAATAGGGATGTCTATATGAAATTGGAAATACTAGTATTTAATATATATGAAAGTGTCTGAAAAGTATTAATCTAAGTTACATTTTATGTATCATTTATAGGTATATAATTATGTATCATTTATAGGTATATAATTATGTATCATTTATAGGTATATAATTAAGTATCATTTATAGGTATATAATTAAATATAAATATGTACATGAAAGTTTCTAAATTGAATCCTTACTGTGCTTCAGCATTGATTTGTTCCATTGCTGTAAAATATGCATAGCCAAAAATCCGGTCTATGACATGCACAACTCCATTAAAGACCGTGATATTTTCTTTGTAGTATGGCAGCACTCACATCTCCACCAGTCACATAAGCTGAAAATGACAAATGAATGTAGACTCAGATCATGGAAAAATAGAAGAAAAAATATTGTACAGTTTATGTGTGCTTTTCTTGATGAATGACCTTGTCTTAGTCACACAATATTATTTTGATATCTCTGCTGTGTTTCTTGCAAGAAACTTTGGCTTGGAGCCACCCAGTTTAAATAAACCATACCCATATTCATTAGTGCTATTACCCTTCTTTTACCCACCAAAGGTCTCATTGTCAGATATTTCTGCAGCATATAATTTTTTGATCATTTTATCTCTAGAAACATGTTAAGGTCTTCCTAATATCATATCAAATGAGTTTCTTGTCCTTGCTTTAGTTAAAACATATTACATGTCAAGCTTGTCAATGAATTGGTGTATTTATCTCATTTGGTTGTCTGATGCTTCTTGAAGAAAGTTAATTCATCACTTGTCATTTGATATGCTGACCAATCAGATTCTTTCTTTAAGTGAGTAATGATACATCACTAATGTTGCCATGGCAATGAACCAAGAAACAAGTGTGCTATTTCTTAAATATTTGCAATGGGTTAGTTAAACCTTATAATTGATTGCTAGTCAGGTACAAGCCTAAACATGTTTTGTTAGCCAATATTGGCAGGAAATGAGGTGGGGTAATATGGGCTCATATGTTAAGTCTTAAGAATGGCTTTAGTCAAAACATTGGTTGTAAACAAGCATGCAAAAGATGTTATATGAAAATAGATATGTTCATAGTACTTAGCTGGTATGATAATCTCTCTATAATTTCCAGATAATTTTTAAAAAAATTTTTTACTACATTTTTTGAATAAAGTTGGAATCTGCTTAACATAATTTTATAGTTAATATAACTCCATAGCGATAATGGTAATATTTGCAAGCAATGTTATACTACACCTGCACGTGTCTTCCAAGCAGGAGCAGAAATGTAACAAAATCAGTCAAAACTGACCTTTGTGGAATATAAACATTGAAAAATTCAGAAAAGACTGTTTTTAAATAACAGTCACTCAATCCCTCCAAAAATTCATTGGAATGCTGAAAGGAAGTAAACAAGTATCGATATGGCATAGTATGATCTAATTCTGCAGGACATCAGCAATAACAGAGATCTGCAGTGTCATTTACATACACCAGAGATTACTGGAAAAATAACAGACAGCTGTGTGAATGACTCACATGTTATATATCTTGCAAAAGATCATACAGAGAATCTTAACATTGTTGACAACCATGATGCTGCTGCCATTGTCACACACACTAGAAGGGCAGTGTCTTAATAATGACAGTCATGAAAAAACAATGCTTTTACCATTGAAAACCACAGTGTTGTTGCCACTAACAGCTACAATACTGTTACCACTAACAGCCACAATAATGTGACCATGGTCAGCAGTAACATGAAAGTGATTGCCTATGTCTTGCTAGTGAAAGGCATGACAATAGAAACTCATACCTATGTTGACTTTAAAATGCACTTTCAATGTACACATGCTTCTCAAAGTTTGTACAGTTGCAGAATTTAACATGTGATCCTATGCAAAGTTCAAGGTAAACAAATAAGTGGGTTAAACTGAGCACTGCAAACAAACATATTTGGTGTTGATTCCACATTAATATTAAGTTGGTACAACTTACTGCCATACGTACTACTGGAGAGCCAAAATACAATCTGAGAGTTTGGATTCCCGCTTTGAAACTTCTGGTTATTGTCGACAATTGATGTGAAAACTACCTTACCAGGAATGTAATGCATCTTGATGTACTGAAAGAAAATGGAAGACATGTAAATGCATTCAGTCTAAGATGTTTAAGATCATCATTAAAGAGGAGATTATATGAAAGTTGCAAGCATAGCTTGGTCTATGATGGTTTTTAAGAAAGGTGAGGTTAGAGAGTCTTACATCTCATTCCACCTGTTGTAAGTTCATAGCTGCTATTATGGCCATGGTCATAGTATGTTCAACCTCTATATTACGAATTGGGACATTCTTTAAACATGTTACCATGTATTTCCGGTGAGATTTGGAGTGGGAGAAGGTAAGCTGTGTTCCGCCTATTAAAAATCACTACAAATACACAATGCAATATTGAGTCCACAGTCACAACGTTGCTAATCAACTCATATGCATCCAAATGGAAAACTGAAGGAAGGAAGGCATTTGCAAACAAATGTGTATACGCTTGCAACTGGTAATAAATGATGTAAGAAGTTCCAAAATATAAATAACTTGACAGATGGTGGAAGCAAATGAAGGTAGAACAAATCCCATAATGGGTTTGAGAAAATATTAAGCAATGAAAATTTATGAACCAAATCCATAATGGGTTTAAGGAAATATAAGCAATGACAATTTTTAAAACAAATCCACAATGGGTTTTAGGAAATATAAAGAAATGAAAACTCTTCAACTAAAGTCTTAACATATAATTTTTTATTCTTGTTATCCTAACCACATAGTCAAAAAGGCAAGAAAGTGTGTCATAGAAAAGCATTCACTTTGCTTCATAAAGATTAATCTTCAATATAAACAAACTCTATGAAGGGGTTTAGGAAATATAAAGAATTTGAAACCTTGAACAAAAGCCCCATTGGAAATTTTCTATGAATGATTTGCTGTGGTATTAATTATTTCAGATATGCATAAACCCCTTCCAAGTATGAACCAAGCCCATAAAAGAATTGAGAAAATATAAACAACTTTAAAGACCAAAACCATAAAAAATTTTTATGCAGCTGTGATGTTGAGCCTAAGATCAATGGAGTGAATGTATGTGTGAATTAGAGTTGTAACATAGCTTAACAATTTTTGTCATATCACTGCAATGTCTACAGTTTGGCAGTATAGTGCACTGATGCATAATGCTGCAGACATGTAACATCATCTCCCATCAAGTCCCATTATCCTGACCCCCCCCCCCCATTAGTCCTAACTCTAACCAAATGCTAAGCGCAAAGCGAGCCAACAGCTAGTACCATTTTAAAAACTCTTTGGTATGACTCCTCTGGGGTTCGAATTGGCAACCTCTCACATTTGAAGCTGACACTTTTACCACCTAGGCTACTGGAGAGGTCTTGAAGGAGTGAATAGCAGTGTTAAGGAGTGATATGTTGTTGCTTCAAAATGATTCATCCTATGCTATGTCTCACTCTCCAGCTAACGAAGGCTCATCAAAAGTCTCGAAGAAACCTTCAGGAACTGGGACATTCCTTGCATCCCTCTTAAGAACAAATTTAATTATTTTGAATGGTTGTATGAACTACGTAATAGGCATCATTGCCATGATTATCAATTCAGCATGGAAACAACTTCGATAATGATGATAGTCTGTAAACATTTTCATGATTAGGAGGCAACTTGCTGATTAAGAACATCTGGAAGTAACTCACTACGGCAGTTTGGTAACATCTTGAGGATCAAGACAACCTGATAACATCTTGTTGACTAAGACAGCCTGGAAATATCTTGATGATTAAGACAGAATAATAACATCTTGCTGTTTATGACAGCCCTGGAACATTTTGATGATTAAGACAGCCTGTTAACACCTTGATGATTTGGACAGCTTGGTAATAATGTTACTGTATAGTTGTTAAATTCAGTGATGTGAACATTATTATTTACATGGTATGGTAGTGACTTGGTATGGAATTATGTCAAATCATTAGAAAACTTACCTGCACTAAACCAGGATAAAAAAATTTACCCTATCAATGACCTTGATAATATAATTACACATTATTTCCAATAACTTTTATTACAAAACATGCTTGATAAATGTTAAGTTACTTCATGACAAAGTAACATCATTTTAAGTGTTATGTCACACTGGTGTCGCATTTGTCATACTAAACCAGTATTGTCTTATACTCGGTCTTTACATAACTCAGTTTGAGCAACAAATGAGTTACTCTTGCACTCTCTGCTATTTTGGCTATGGACTACTATGTTTCAAAATCAGATTGGCTGAATGCATGCACTTTGCATGGTCTTTCACATTTTGTGAGAATTGATAAAATACCATAACAAGTAAATGACCTTGACTTACATTTTAATAATCCTACATGATTTAGCACCATGCATTACAGTCAGTGAATTAATATATTAATACCAACTGTATGTGCAGCTTATCCACCTATATCTCATTACTGTATCATGAATAAATATATACATTAGTTGAGCTTATACAATCTCTGAAAGATTGGTGTTTGATATATGTTATGGAATTATGTATGTATGCATGTATGTATGCATATATGTCTGTCTGCATGCATGTATGTGCATATGTATGTATGTATGTATGTATGTTGAGAGCACAGGGTATATTACATCAGCAAAATTATGGCTATGTGATTAAAATGTACATTTTAAAAATTTAAATTTAAGAAGATAAAGAACTTAAACTGAAAAAGGAAGCTTTCTAAATATTAAAGTTAAAATTCTGTAAAAGGTATATAAAATAAACATGAAGGTGGTCAACATAAATCCCTTTAAAATATATGCAAATTTCTTCATGTAAATCGGTAAATAACATTACTTCAAAGGGTTCAATGTTTTCTTGGAAGCGCATCATCATAAAGTCTCTTTATTGCATTCACAGAATAAAAATATATATTCCCTGTCAAAAGAACATGAAATCTAGTCAGGTTTCATCATTCAGGACATCTGCATGAGCCATATACATGCATATGATTAGCATAATACCACCTCATCTCTGCATTTAATCAAGTTTTGGACAATCTAATAATTAGTGTAGTACTGCAAAATGGATGATTCTTAAAAAATTGGAAGCTGAGCATAGGTAAACAATGTCCAAATTTTAAAAAGAGCTGAGAGTCCAGGTCCAATAATGGTTAATTTTGTCATGGAAACAAGGACTGAATGTTGTATTAAATATTGTCACTTTTTATCGAAAGCAGAAACTGACAACTGATTCAATACTGTTTCTTCTAATTAATAAATGAAGAGGTGTAACATTATATATGCGTATACTTAATTTCTTTAATACATTTAGCTGTCCCATCAGTTGTAATTTTACATATGTATATACTCACTTCCTTTAATTCATTTGGCTGCCCCATCAGCTGTAACATTACATATGTATATACTTATTTCCTTTAATTCATTTGACTGTCCCATCAGCTGTAACATGTATATACTTACTTCCTTTAATTCATTTGGCTTTCCCAACAGCGGTGACATGTATATACTTACTTCCTTTAATTCATTTGGCTGTCCCATCAGATGTAACATGTATATACTTACTTCCTTTAATTCATTTGGCTTTGCCATCAGCTGTAGCCTCTTGTTTTCGGGAATCAGGTTCAGAGCATTGTTACTTGGCAGGAACAATGTGATGGTGTTTGAAGTTTCGGCCAAAGGTCTTATGACATCAGAATAGTTCATGTAGAGAGCTTTCACTAAATCACTGAAGATGGAGAACTCTGGCCTGCTGCAAATAGCAACAGTAGGAATCTCCTGTGATACAGTTATTACTTAATTTGCTAATGGAAACTTGGATCTTGAATTCTAAACCATTTTAACATGACTCCAACTTTACTCCAATATGAATTACCAGGCTCATACATTATAGATTTTGTGTAACTCATACTTTATGCCAACATGGCTTACCAGGCCACTACATCATAAAATCTGACTGGACTCAAGAAACTTTTATTCCAATATGACTTACCAGGCCACTACATCACAAAGCTTGACATGGTTCAAACATTTACTTCAACAATGCTTTCCAGGCCACTACACCATAAAACTTGATTCAGCTCAAGCTTTTACACCTTACTCCTAAATATTCTGATAAATCAAGAAGACTGGATTGTAAACTCCAAGAAAGATTTCAAAGCCTCAAGTAACATGTATTATTCAAAATGCCAAGGAAAAAAGTTCATTTTAGGGAGATACCAGATCTTGGATAAATGACTTGCAAATGTAATCAATTAATTAAAAATAAATTTACTTCTTAAAAGATGTTATAATTACAACATTTATCTTTTGATACATCACTTGATGTAACTAGATTACTGCTTAGGATTTTATTAATGTAGTAACTAGCCAACTACCTTTTTATTTTTAAATTTCAATACACAAAGTTAATGTAACTTTCTGCATAACATATGGCCCAAGTAGACTTTGGAACTAAGAACTCTAGTCGTGTAATAAATATTTATATACAAAGGAGCTGATAGCCCACTAAATATCGGTGTATTAGTCAATTCTTAAAGAACTGACAATATCAGAGTTTAAATTGAAGAAATTTTTCCATAAAAATGATTTCAATAATATAACAAGCAGAATCCAGTAATATTTTTAAAATGTATGGAATTTTTAAATGGAACCAAAATTATTTGATTAAATTATGATCACTTACCTTATATTACTTACAGATGATTAATAAATAATTAATTAATAAATAAATAATATATTTCATTTAGAACGAAAACATGAATGCCTCTGGACATCATTATAAACACTTCCATCTCTCTGGCTCTGCATGTACTGTATACTGACTATCAAGTTTAACATGTATGAATTAGTGTCTGTGTAGGAAAGAAAGTACCTATATGCATGTTGCTATTTATAGGTATGGTGCTAACTGTATTTTGCATGTATACTGACTATGTGGTTTCATATGTATGAATGAGTGTCCCTGTGGGGGAGAGTGTGTGTGTATGTGTGTGATTTGGATTTTTAATGTAGCTTTAAAAATTTCTCAGTCATATCTCTGCAGTGTGGCAGTTTATAGTGATGTCTAGCACTGGGGCATAATGCCGTAGACATATAGCATGATGTCCCACCCAGTCACATTATCCTGACACTAGGCCAACCAGTCCTAACACTAACCTCTTAATGCTGAGCACCA